>MU968381.1:8754883-8886766 GCA_034641835.2 Pinus albicaulis
TACAGAGCAATGAAACACATAAAATATGCGGAAAATACAAGCACACAAAACACATAAAACCAGAGAGACACAGATATACATGGTTCCACCCCGAAATAACCCTGCCCGTCCCAAAAACGACGGTCCTTCATTTACAGTATCCAACAAAAATGAAGGCGCAATATCTCTTGTTCTCTCTCACAGTCTCCCTCTCTGTTTCTCGCTCCGAGAATACACTCATAATACACAGCCGCAATACAATGCCCTCATATATACAAGGGGTTGCCTTCTAGGGAAAAAAACCCTAATCTAAACATAACTTCTACCGTCAGATCATTTGCCTAATGAACGGCCCAGATTGACTAAAAATTACTATACTTTTACAAGGCAATTTTACATCTGTTTTTAGCTTTGGGGCGTGCCCCAGGACCCCTGCTAGGGGGGAGCTCCGAAAATCCACGGACCCCCCACGGCGGTGAAATTTCGAGCGCGTTCCGCCTTTCCGTCTGAGGTCAATCTTTGTGATACAAAGTAAACAAGATAATCGGGCTCCACACCCAACAATCTCCCACTTGGAGACTGATTGTAGCAACTCCACCGCTGCTTCATTTGCTGGACAATGACTCCTCTTTGGACCTGGTTGTTCCACATCTTCATCATCATCCTTGAAGACCAATTGAAACCAAGCACATTCTTAGTTTCTCCCTGGTTACAACTTTTGTTAGCATATCTGCAGGATTTTGGCTAGTGTGTATCTTTTCCAACTTCAACTCTCCATCTTCCAATACTGACCGTATGAAATGGTACTTGAGATGTATGTGTTTAGTCCTGGAATGAAATGTTGAGTTCTTTGCAAGATGAATAGCACTTTGGCTATCACTGTATAGTGTGCCCATATCATGCTTCTTACCCAATTCATCCATAAACCTTTGTAGCCAAATCATTTCTTTACTAGCCTCTGTAGCAGCAACATACTCGGCTTCTGTTGTTGAAAGTGCAACAACACTTTGGATTTTTGAAACCCAACTGACAGTTGTTCCACCTACAGTAAATACATATCCTGTAGTGCTCCTCCTGTTATCTCTGTCACCTGCCATATCTGCATCAACATATCCCTATAGAGAAATGTTTGAACCACTAAAGCATAATGCTTGATTTGTGGTACCTCACAAATATATGAGAATCCATTTCACTGCCATCCAATGTTCTTTTCTTGGATTGTTCATGTACCTGCTTACAACTCCCACTGCATGTGCAATATCAGGCCTTGTGCAGACCATTGCATACATTAAGCTTCCAACTGCTGATGCATATGGAACTTTAGACATATAATCCATGTCTTCTTGGGTCTTTAGGCACATCTCCTTACTAAGTTTGAAATGGCTAGCAAAAGGTGTACTAACTGGTTTTGCATTGTGCATATTAAATCTTTTCAACACCTTTTCTATGTACTCATTATGAGACAGTGTTAATTTACGATTTTTCCTGTCTCTAGTTATCCTCATACCAAGGATTTGTTTTGCAGCTCCCAAATCCTTCATTGCAAATGAATTTTCCAATTTTCTTTTGAGCACATTTATTTCCTGCATGTTAGACCTTGCAACAAGCATGTCATCTACATACAATAACAATATAATATAGTTGCCATCATTTTTCCTTTTCAGATAAACACAATGATCAGAGTGACATCTAGTATAACCTTGTTCAGACATAAACTTGTCAAATTTTAGATACCACTGCCTTGGAGCCTATTTTAAGCCATACAAGCTCTTCTTTAGCCTGCACACTAATTCTTCTTTCCCTTTGACCTCATATCCTTCTGGTTGCTCCATATAGATCTCTTCCTCCAGATCTCCATGGAGAAATGATGTCTTTACATCTAACTATTCAAGATGTAAATCTTCCGCTTCTACAAGACTTAAAATAGTTCTGATTGAAGTCATTTTAACAACGGGAGAAAATATTTCATCAAAATCAATACCTTTCTTCTGTGCAAACCCCTTCACCACAAGTCTAGCTTTGTGCCTCTGTTTTCCTCCATCTTCTTCCTTCAGCCTGTAAACCCATTTATTTTGCAATGCAGTTTTACCTGCAGGCAACCTGACTAAGTCCCAAGTCTGGTTATGCATTAAGGAGTCCATCTCTTCTTCCATAGCTAGCTCCCACTTCTTCCTGCTTTCAACCTACATTGCTTCTTCATAACATTCAGGTTCACCAGAATCAGTCAACAATAAATAATATAATGAAGGAGAGTATCGTTCAGGGGGTCTACTTATCCTGGTAGATCTTCTAACACCACTTTCAGGTGTTTGAGGTGCCTGTTGCTGTTGTGGTAGTTGCTGTTGCTGTGGTTGTTGATTATTATTATTTTCAGGCACCTTTACTTTTTAAGTTATCTCATCAAGAACCGTGTATTCCTTGCTTTCTTTTTCCTGTTTCTTTTCCTGCAGTTGATTCTTATACAAGACCTTTTCATTGAATATTACATGTCTTCTCCTAATGATTTTGTGATTTTCATAATCATATAAGCGATAAGCAAAATCATTAGCACCATATCCAATAAAGGTACATTTCTTTGATTTTGCCTCAAGCTTTGTTCTGTTTTCTTTATTAATATGGACAAAGGCCTCACAACCAAAAGGCTTTAAAAAAGAGTAGTTTACCTTTTTACCTGTCCATGCTTCCTCTGGAATACCACCATCCAAAGAACTTGAAGGCCCTCTGTTTATTAGATAAACAGCAGTATCTACAGCATCTGCCCAAAATTGTAAAGGCAATCCTGCATGCAATCTCATGCACCTTGCACGCTCCATGATTGTTCTGTTCATCCTTTCTGACACACCATTTTCTTGTGGTGTTCTTGGAGCTGTCTTCTCTCTACGAATTCCATGCTCTGAACAGTACCTATCAAACTCTTTGCTGCAATACTCACCTCCATTGTCTGATCTGAGACACTTCAACTTCTTTCCTGTCTCAATCTCAACCAAAGCTTTCCATTTCTTGAAAGTATTAAATACATCAGATTTATTCTAAATACAATAAATCCATGTTTTTCTAGTTGCATCATCAATAAAAGTAACATAATAACGAGAGCCACCGAGAGATGATACCTGAGCAGGTCCCCATACATCTGTATGCACAAGCTCCAATTTTTTGCTCTTCTTTTCTTTCCCAACTCTGAGAAATATGACTCTCTTTTGTTTTCCATAAATGCAATTCTCACAGAAATCCAAATCAACATTCTTCAATCTTGGCAACAAATTTCTTGAGTGAAGAATCTTCATTCCCTTCTCACTCATGTGTACGAGCCTATGATGCCATAATGCTGCATCTG
This sequence comes from Pinus albicaulis, assembly GCA_034641835.2. Taxonomy (NCBI): domain Eukaryota; kingdom Viridiplantae; phylum Streptophyta; class Pinopsida; order Pinales; family Pinaceae; genus Pinus; species Pinus albicaulis. Next base: position 8,758,197 of record MU968381.1, read on the forward strand.
CTCCTTTGGAAGTTAAAGCATTAACAGAGTTAGAAATACCATTGCATAAATACAATGTACCAACCTTTTCGCCTTTTGCTATTACCGGGGCTCCTTTGGTGACCTTCCAAGTTTTATCTGTGAAAGTTGTCACACAACCTTCACTGCCTAACTGCCCTGTTGAAATCAGATTTTTCTTCAGATCTGGAACATGCCTTACCTCCTTTAGTAGCCATTGGTTTCCATTCTATTGTTTTACAAGAACTTTACCCATTCCAACAATTTTACGGGGTTTATCATCACCCAAACGAACTTGTCCAAAATCTCCTTGAACATAGTCATGAAAATATTTCTTATCAGGTGTGGCATGGAATGAAGCCCCTGAATCTACAACCCAAGAATCAGTAACATTTTCGAAAGAAAGAATCAAAGCATCTTGTAACACATCACCTATCACATTTGCTTCATGATTGTTTTCTTGCTGTGTGTCTCCTTCTTTTCCCTTCCTAGATCTACAGTCTTTCTTTAGGTGTCCTTTCTTTCCGCAATTCCAGCACACTATCCTTGATCTAGACTTGGATCTACCTTTCCTTGATTTACTACGATATCCCGAGCTCTTTCCTCTTTCCATTCTTATTCCCCTAGACTCTGCACTCAAAGCATAAACTGATGTCTCACCAGAGCTTTTCCGTCACATTTCCTCGCTAAGGATAGCACCAACAACATCATCAAACTTTAAAGTACTAGATCCAGAGACAGAGTTACTAATGGCCATAACTAAACCATTCCAGCTTTCTGGTAATGAGCACAAGAATAACAGAGCTCTAACTTCATCGTCAAAGTTTACCCCTACAGAACTTAACTGACTGGTAACTGTATTAAATTCATTTAAATGGTCTGCAACAAATCCACCTTCCGACATCTTCATATTAAATAGTCATTTCATAAGAAATACCTTGTTTGAGGCCGAGGGCTTTTCATACAGTTTCGCCAACGTCTGCATCAAACCCTCTGTTGTTGTTTCCTTCGAAATATTGAAGGCGACTGACGCCGCAAGACACAACCGTACTGTTCCAAGTGCCTTTCTATCGAGAATGTTCCATTCCGCATCTGTCATGGCCGCCGACTTCTTTGTTTTTCCGCTCAATGGTAGGTATAGATCTTTCTGATACAGATAATATTCTATCTGCATCTTCCACAGTGCAAAGTTTTACGTTCCGGGCTGGAGCTGTTTGTCGTCGCCATTGCTCCCACTCGAACCGGGAACCCTTTTTTCTGCGGGTTTATTATTAAATATACCTTCGACTCGATGGGTTGTTGAAAAATTAAATATTATAAGAAATGAAACAAATAAATATGCGGAAAATACAAGCACACAAAACACATAAAACCAGAGAGACACAGATATACGTGGTTCACCCAGTTTGGGCTACGTCCACCCCGAACAGCCAGTCCTTCCTTTCTATTATCCAGCAAAAATGAAGAGATAAAACCTACAGCAGATCCGCTGTAATATCCTCTATTCTCTCTCTTAGTCTCCCTCTCTGTTTCTCGCTCTGATAATACACTCATAATACACAGCCGCAATACAATACCCTCATATATACAAGGGGTTGCCTTCTAGGGAAAAAAAACCTAATCTAAACATAACTTCTACCGTCAGATCATTTGCCTAATGAACAGCCCAGATTGACTAGAAATTACTATACTTTTACAAAGCAATTTTACATATGTTTTTAGCTTCGGGGGCACTGCCCCTGAACCCCCACCAGGGGGGGGATCTCGCGGCAGTGATTAAATTTCGGGTGGCGTTGCCACCCCTTTTAAGGTACAGGGGTCCAATCTTTGACGATACAAAATAAAGATCTAGATGAGGCTCCACCCAGCATGAGGTGAGTAATGGAGATGTTGACCATTCCCTAAGAGATTTTGGGGAGATGTTGTATTCTTCATGGTGTGCTTCATTAGCACCAACTATCATACACCTTCTCCAAGCATACAAGAAGGATGGGACAACAAACAAGTGTTGAGAAAAACACTTTTCATATCATATTCTATGGCATTTAGGAGTAAAATTGTGTTGGTTGCACATGAGGGACCATTGTCCTTCTCCCTTATTGTATATGGCAGCTATCATGACCTTAATTATGATTCCATATGCTAAATATGTTCTTATTTTTGTTGGGAACATGATTGGAGGAGAGACACATTGGTTGGATGTGTCCTTGGGGGAAGAAATTTCCCACACTTTTTGCACTACATGCTTCAAGGGGAGCATGAGAGACTATATGGCCACTATAGTAGATCACTTGTTTCTTTATGAGGTGGGCCATATGATTGTTTGGAACACTTGGGACATGCCTCTCATGAGCAATTGTGAGGAGCTTTCCTATGAATTACCAAGCTGGGAGGTGATTCATCTCATTTGGATGATAGCATGGAGATGGGAGTCCTTCACTGATGATGGAATTCCCCATGATTGTCATCAATTCTATCTTGATGAGACCATTGATCATCAAGAAGGTTTCCATATAGACCTTCCATTCTTTCATGATGAGAGCCACTTGGTTTATCCACCAAAAGGCCAACTTACGCTCTTGGGAGGAACCATTGAGAGGCAGAATTGTTGCAGAATATTCAAAGCAATGGTGGAGACTACTAGATATGGAGGCCCCAAGAGGAGGAGGGGATATTTTTCAGCACCCTTGTAGTTGCTTGAGGACAAGTAACCTTTTTGAGGGGAAGACTGTAATATTCCTAAATTAGCATGCAACTAATAGGAATATTAATTTTTCTTTTAATATCTAGTTAGATGAATAAATGGGCAATGACGCTCATAAGTTTCTTAAGTAGGAATAAAATCCCTCATAATGTGAAAAGGGATCATGTTAATAACTAGATCAAACATCCTCATGTGTGAACGGGGTCTAAAATGTGTGGAAAAAGTCAATTTTTACTAAGTCAACAACATTATTATATGAGTGGATTACAAATAAAGACAGCTCAGTGTGAATGAAGATCAATCTAGCTTAGTCAAAATGAAGACACCTTGGGTGTGAAAGGAGACAATGCATGCAGATCAATTCAAGGTTGAATAAATCAAACAACGTTGTAAATAGATGAGTGGTACTAATGGAGACAGCGTAATTTTGGTGGAGGAGCCTTTTCATGGAAGCAACCTCATAATTGGGTGGGACGCTTGGTGAGGAATCTCATCAACTAATGGAGGTAATGGCAGCCATATGGGCATGATTGAAGATTATATTTTGTATGTGACTATTTAGACTTCTTGCATTCTTCGGCTGTTTAGCTAAGTTTGTTGCACTGTTTAGTGCAAGTGTTTTCTCATGTGGGAATTCCCCACTCTTGCTTGGAGATCTTGTTTAAGAAATATAAGGAGAGAATTTTGTGATACATTTTCCTCTCTTGGGTGTTAGACCAAGCAATCACCTTCAGAAACGAGCGTAGTCTCTTTCATAAACTACATTATTTCTTAAGGTATTGCAGTGGAGGGGTTAAATCCCTTGTATTTTGAGCTAGTTTCCATGAAGGAGGTTCATTCTTCTTCCCGGAAAGTTAGTAGGAGGAGCTACAACCATTTCTTTGCATTATCAGCCATATTTATGTAGTGCTTCAGCCATACAACTTGTTTAAGCCATATATCTGCATCAAGAATTTCATGTATATCATTTCTGTCAAGAAACCCTTGTCGGATCATCTTGGATCTATGTAAAAGAGACTAGATCTCTGTTTTTGAGCCTATTTGATTAATACACAAGAAGATCTATATTGTCTCTATATTTCTAAGTATAAATCCTCAAATAACTACGCTATCACTTTCTATAGTAATTTTTGTTTGCAGCAGTCTTGGGGTTTCCGTGTTTTTGGGTTGTTTTGAGCATGGGAGGCCTGTTTAACTAGGCTATAATGATTTGTTTCTAATTTCCTTTCAGATATGGTTGAAATAATGGCAAATATAATCGCTCCATGGGCTGCATTTTTCTGTTAATACTTATATTTCTGAAAAATGCATTTTTCATGCATGTATTGTCGATTTTTCCCATTTGGGTATACTACAGAGGTATCAGAGCTCTAATATTGGCTCAGCCTGTGTTATTCAACCATTATGGAGTATTCTCATGATAAGGAGAATATCTACAATAGATATCAAAGAAAACCCTTATTTTCTGGAGGAAAGAGGTTCTCAAAACTTCTCTTTCAAACTTTGCAGGGTATAATCAAAGTCATCAAAGAAATGAGGAGGGAAAAACATGGAGATCCCTCAACAAGATCTACAATATATACACATGAGTAAAGCTCTAATTCCTCATATTATGGGTGTGAGTATTTAGCCACACCATCATATTCAAAATTCTCTACCAGCCATATGTTCAAGACAAATGAGATGGAGAAAGAAGATGTGCCAAAGAAGGAGACTCTTGGTGATTATTTGCAAGAGTATGAAGCTCAATATAAGGGGTTCAAAGATCACTTGAACTTCCAAGGTTTTTTAAAGATCAAGGAGGAAAGGAGCACAAGGAGCAAGAAGCATGGTGTGGGTAGATTCTTTCTATCTACTTTTGATGGATCACCTAAATGTCTAGCTAGGGTTTGGGTGAAGGAGCTAAACACCTATGTGCAACAACATCAAGTTTCTGAAGATTAAGCCATCAAAGTAGAAACGTTGCATTTTGAAGGTAAGGCTTATGCTTGGTGGTTGTTTGAATTTTTTTCCAAAAGAATTCAAATAAATCCGCTTATGCAAATTTCATTAGAAGAGTATTGGAAATATTTGATGAAAAACTTCATGAAACATCTTTTATTGAGCAAATCAAACCAAAACAAACAAAACCTTTGCATGGGTTGGAAGGATCCACAAACCCAACTCCATATCAAAAAACAATTGAGGGGGATGAAAACTTGTTTGATACTTTGACAAGGGCAAGATCCTCATTTCATGATGATATTTCTTCTCAAGATAAAGACATGGAGATTCCTCTTTCAAGGGAATACCAAGATCTAAGGTCTCTCATTGATGATGAGGAATTTTCAACTATTGATGAGGAGGAAGAGACGGCTGGAGATAACAATGCAGTCATATCAAGAACACATCCAGTACCTCACGAAGAGGAAGATGGAACACCTGCTCCAAGGAGAGAAAATCTTGCACTCTTGCAAGGAGTTCCAAAGAATCTCACATATGGAGATCATGGCACAATCCATGTGCAACATGTGCCATCATTAGCAAATGGTGAGATCTTAAAGATAGAAGGAGATGAAGAGGAGGACAAGCATCACATGATGATGAGCACACACCCTTCTCTATTTGAAAAGTTTGATGCACAAAGGAGGTAGGAGGATTTGTGCAATGTAGGCAAGGACAAATCAGTCCATCCACCTATAAATCCTACTGTATGCCTTGATGTTTCTTTGCATGGAGGCATTCCACCAAGGAGACCCCCTGATTGGAAGAAGAATAAGTTTTTCTCTCAAGTATGGGTAGTATTTACATATTTGGCTAATGAGGGAGCCTTGGGAGAAGCTAGCACATCACAGAGAATATTTTATGGGTTCAAAGGAGAGGTAAGCAATTTTTTGAAATAGACATTTCTATCTCCCACTCAGCTATTTGCACTGAAAAAGGAGAATTCAAAAGTATATGGTGACATGGATATGATGTCAAATTTCCACTCCATATCTTTGGGCAACCAATGATATTTTCACACATATATAAGGTTCTTGAACATAACAAGAGGATATCAACACTCTTGCATGCATGGGCCAAATTAAGGAATTTCTAGAAAAAAAAAACTTTCCAAAGGGAGGTTGATTTCCATCTACTTCAATCTTGTCTTGAGCAAGATCAACTACAAGAGAGGAAGCAAAAGGAATTTTATAGTACTCCAACATGTGACTTTGGCATCAAGCATGTCGAAGAGGAGAGCCATGTTATGACATGGGCTCCATTTCAAATTTCTATAGCGTTGTCATTGTTGGGGAGCCTAGATCCTTATTGGGAGTCCCAACTCTTGATGGAATATTCCAAGGACCTCTTCACATGTAAGTTTCTTGATGAGAAAGTGATGGATGGGAGGTATAAAGTAGTTTATGGAGTCATTTATTCTCATGATCAGATATATTTTGCTAGAGACCACAAGCTTAAGGATGCACTACTTAATGTAGCCTATGAGATCTTGCTTTCCAAACCCACTTGTTTCATTATAGCATACAGTATTATCTTATATGGATTCATGTGGGAAAACTTCAAAGAAGAGATGCACTCTCACATGAGGAACTACATAGATCATTTGCTGGTTGAGGAGAAACATAGCTCTAAGGAAGAGTTATCATCACCACCTCCTCATTCATTGGGTGTGAGGGAGCTCATCCATGAGCTACTTCACTGATTTGAGCCAAGTGTATGGTAAGACTTATATTTCTGAACATTATGATGTATCTACTATATGCTTGTATTTTTCTAACACTCATGTACAGGGATTTGCTCCAAAAGGGGGCACTTTTTCTTATAAGCTTCATGGGCTACTTGGGGCCATGAGAAATGGAGATGCTCACCATTCCCTAAGAGATTTTGCGGAGATGTTGTATTCTTCATGGTGTGCTTCATTAGCACCAATTATCATACACCTTCTCCAAGCATACAAGAAGGATGGGACAGAAAGCAAGTGTAGGGAAGAACACTTGTTATATCATATTCTATGGCAGTTATGAGTAAAATTGCGCTGGTTGCACATGAGGGACCATTTTCCTTCTCCTTTATGACATATGGAAGCTAGCATGACTTTAATTATGATTCCATATGCTAAAGATGTTCTTACCTTTGTTGAGAACCCGTTGGTCCTATGTTTGAAGTAGATCCACGTGGAGTCCAAACTCCCTGCAACTGTCCTTCCTCCTTAACCTGAAATACAAGAAGAAACCAGCACAAAGGACAAGTTGTACAGCATATATCTACTCTATATGTTAGTGAGATTCATATAAAACATTAAATAAATCATGATGAATGCTTGTATAACAAATATTCTCATACATTAAAGCATACACTAACATGTTTATTTCAGGAACAGCATGATACTTCTGTATTATAAATAGTACATACAAAAGTAATCAAGTGGATAGATCACCTGATCCTTCCAAGGCCTTCGCAGACCGTCGTCCGGATCCGTCCAGCCCTTGCCTCGCTAAGACTCCTTCCAAACTGGTGCATACGAGATAACATATAAAGGGATGTGTATCTCAAAGAAACAAGGGTTTCCTACAATGAACTGGGAAAGTGCAGGAGGCACGGGGAATTAGACTTGGATAGGGAATACCAACAGAGTATAATATCAATAATTATCTCTCTCCCTTAGGCCATACACATGAGGGATTTTTATAGTCCCTCCAAGTAGTTTCAGCAGTTGGAAACAGTTGGCCACGGGCTGGGGTGGTTGAACTACCTGAGTAACCATCAACCCAGCGTGAAATTAGGGATTTTTTATATATTTTTTAATCATTTTAATGGCATACGCGGAAAAGTCTAGCTGAACTCGCGTATACACGCGGAAAAGTATGGGCATAGTCGCGTATGAGGGATTTTGCACTGTTTTTAAGTGAATTTGTCCAAGTCTGTAGGAATGGGTGCCCAAAAAGCCATAAAGCAATCATGAATCATGTCAAAGTGAGAAATGATGCTATAACAGATGCCCCCTAATATATGAGGTTAGAAGGGGTACATGATGGCCGAAATGTATTATGCACATAGAAAGAACTTCGCAAGGACAAGAGAGGACTTCACCAGATTTCAGCCTGCCAAAAAACCAATGAAAGAAAACAGAGAGTCAACTCATGCCGAGGCGGGCATACCCATGCTCAGTCAAAAATACATCATATGGAAAGTACTGAATAGATCCAACATGTATACAAGTATAGCTGAACTGAAAGTACACAATGAATCATCTGAGCATGGCCCGGAAATATAAGTCTGAATCAATGTCCAAGTATCACATATAGAAAGCTGATCAAAGATGGTGCAACTGGATGTCTGATCATATAAGTAACTGAATCTCCAAGTACCGGATCATAAGTGGTGGATCAAACGGTACAATCACGCAACTCGGGGACCAACATATAAGATGCTGCTGTGCTGAACTGCAACATATAAGGGTGGACGGCAACACTGGCAGAAACTGAAAGGACTGTAAACAGTGAACCGAGAAATGCTGATACAACCCGAGGTCTTCACCGATCACAACGGCACAATTCTACACAATGGGAATAAATGAGCTGAAGTCGACCATGTGAGAAATCGTTGGATTACCGGGCAATGATGTTTCCCATTAACCAACGCGAGACAACCCACCGATAATGATAATGAGTGTCAAGGTGCCCCAGTACAATCTGACAAGTGCGAATGAATGAGTTGAAGTCGAACACTTGAAAGAATCTACCAATCAGGAGGCAATGATGAATCCCCACCGTCGATAGCGAAGAGTCTGCCACTGATGACTGCAAACCCTAAGGTACTGACAAAAAGACTCTAGACCTTATTCCCAGAGCAATGAGTCGGAGTCGATGGGAAAAGATCCGCTGGAAGGAAGGCATTAAGGCATCCCACATCAGTCCAGCGCGAGTGTAACCCGCAGGCCAAGATTTGGAAGGAATCGGACGAAGGAGAGTGATGGAACCAAAACCGAAGTACGTTTCCGACGTGCACAAGATGAAGCTAGCGCACGGAAGAAACCCTCTGAACCAACCAATAATGAAAGCCGACACAGAGGCGAGAAATCCACCGATAGGGTCAAATGGAAATCAAGGTACTGCACGAATCCCAAGTGTGATAATGTGTGCTGACGTCGAACACAGGGGAAACCACTCAGTCAAAGACCCATGATGATGATCAAATGCCGAGCACGAGGTCACCTATCAATGATGGAAATAGGCCCAAGGTGCGGCTCTAGGTTTGCTCTCAGAGCAATGTGTCGTAGTCGATAAGAGACAAACCCACCGGCAAGAAGTCAATGGGGACCTTCTCAAACCAGCACGAGCAGAAGACCAAAACATCTGATGTGATAGAACATGATACTGACAAGACCGGGAAGGCCGAATGAATAATGAGTCAAGAGACACCGCAGAATGGCCGACTCAGGCTAGACTTCCCTTGAACAAAAGCACGACTCTGTGATGACCATGGCAGTAAAAAGTGACACTGTATAAGTCTGTCCTGCAGGAGGCAAAACAAACTCTCCATATGATTGGAAGAGATAACCAACCGGGGGAGAACTGATAAGTGAAACATGGTAAAGGCTGAACCTAGGTCAAACTAGAACCATCCCAAATGAAGGAAATATATATAAGTATATGTGCTTTGTTCAAGGGCGACAAACTGACTCTGTACTGTCATCAAAATAACGAAGATACATCCCGTTCCCGCTCTTTTTGTTATATTTGATTTTTTTGTCTTTTTCATAATAAGCCTGAAAAAGAATAAAAGAATGCTATGGTACAATGGATAGAACGAGTATCAAGAAAGCAGATGCACTAGTTCCGGGGTTTGGAAAAATCCTATGCTCAATGCAAGGTGGCGAAAACTGGTCAGTGATACTCAGAGGAACGTTCCATCCATGGGTACAAAGGTGTCAAGTCGTGATAGCTAAGTGCATGCAATGGTTAACTTGTACAGAAAGTCAAGGTCAAAAGTTGGCTTAAACATCGAGTCCAAATGAAGCCGGCTAAAGGCCAGGATAAACAAGTAGCCAATATGAAATGTAGTAATACAACTTAACGACACTAGGGAGCCTCTAGGGTATAAGCCAGAAAAATGATAAGTGATGAAGGAGAAGAATGAAGCTTCAACACAGAAGACATGGCGGGACTAAAGAGGACTCCCGAGCCTACATAAAAAGAAGCATGGGCAACAAGTGATAGCGAGGAACTAACTAGGAAGCCCATGTAAAGGAAGGCTCTACCATCAAGTCATGATTAAAAATCGGCGAGTGAAATGGGTGTAATGCTCATGACCTAATGGGATCGACCCTAAGGCAAGTGATCAGTATGGAGGCTAGTATGCAAGATGCAACGGAAAGTGATTTCCTAACCTATATGCCAGTGAAGATCATATACCTGCCGTGAAGAGCCGAAAATCATGGATCAAAAACCGGGAAAAATCTCAAAATCGTCAAAATGTACCTGAAAACATACCAAACTGGGCACTTCCAAGCAATCGAGTTATACAGCATAAGATAGATCGAAAAAATAAGCATAAGGAATTTTTTGCAAAAATTTTCAATTTTTAGCCATAAATACACAAATTACCTCTCATTTGGTTCATTATTGCATAGCTGATTTGGAAAAAGAGCTCTGGAGCTAAAAACTTGTTTCGTCAAATCAGGAACAACCGACCGTCGGAATTCAGCGAAACTTCAGGTAGGCTCCTTAATCATCCCGTTGATTCATTTTGTCCGTTTAAAAATTAAAATTAAGTGATTTTTTGCCTTGAAACCCTTATTAAAAAATGCGTATCTGCGCATACGCAGGTTCAATGAAGGCAAGTCGCGTATACACGCGACTGTGCACAGGGAAAGTAGCGTATGCGCAGGTCCGATTTCAAAAAAGTGTTTCTAATGCAAATTTTGATGAAATTTCTCAGGATGACTATTTCATGGAGGGAATGTGAGCATAGTACAGTAGACCAGGAGGTCATGCAGGACCGCGCAGCTCAAAACATCCTCCGAAATTGCGGATTGTTAAAATTCTTCAAAATGCCCAATATGAAAAGTAATGTGCGATTGCTTGAAATGCTCGTAAATTACTGGGAACCAGATCAGGATTGCTTCATCATTGATCAGATGCCACTACGCATAGAAGTGGAGGATATATATTTCATCACTGGACTCTCCAGGAGGGGAGATCCAGTAGACCTTCACGGAAAACCCCTGGGAGGGTTAACTGTGGAAGATTATGTCCAGTTATATTGCGTAGATAATTCCAAGAAGGTTGGAACGCAGATTGCTATTAGAGATATCAGGGATTTGCACATGAAGATCCTCCTGTTCACCATCGGCAGAGTGGCAAGATCTGCCTCACTGCATCAGGTGTCCAGGACGCAAATGAGTATAGCTGTAGAGTGTTTGATTCACGTCTACGATTGGTGCACAGCCCTGCTACTGAATATGAAACAACAGCTGACTTCTATTCGCCAGACAAAAACTAAACACTTTGGCTATGGTACCATTTTGACAACATTCTTCTTCGAGAGAGTTCCAGCTTTGAGACCCAGAGTCATCTCGACTATCAGCAGCCCGCGGGACCCAATAATTGCCCGTTGGGCAGACATGATGAAGAGACTGGGGGGCAGCGAAGTACCCTGAACCACGTGGGACGATGAGTTCTTCCTATGGTGGGGAGAACAGATCATCGCAGTGGACGACTATCCCTATGCTGGGATGGATTTCCGAGGAGATCCAGATCTAGTACTTCCACCCGGCGCAGCATGGGGAGCAGTCGGTAAGTTTTTGCAAAAAATTTTGACTTATATGATTTTTTGGATTTTTTCAAATATGTATGAAAAAATGAAAAACAAACATGTTTTTGGATTGGATTCATAATGAATGACAATTAAAAATGATCATGTTTCAGATGTTGGACCAGTTCGTCCTGAGGGCCTAGCACGTCACAAGCGCCGCAGAGGTGAGGCGGAGACAGTGGATTCTGACAGGACACTCCAGGCCGTGCAGAGAAACTTGGATGGACTGACCCGCCAAATCCCTCTGGCTGCCGTGGAGGACTTGCCAGAAGCCGTCTAGAGACGGGTTGTAGGAGTACCCCGGGACTGGGTTAGACTATTCCGCCGTGTGGCCACTGCAGTGATGTTCTATAGGAACACGACTTCTGGGCAGGGTCCTCAGGAGTAGACAGATTTTATATATTAGATGACTGTATATTCTTTTTTGAGACTGAACATGATGAGGCATAAGCCCAAGTTTTGTACGACATTTATAGATCCAAATTTTGTAAAGTTTTTTGACATACCGATGATATATATACAGCGATATTTGATGTGATGTGATAAATGTATCAAATGTATGATGTTTTTGATGATTAGAATTTATTGTATTGAATGATTAATATGCCAATTTAAAGCTTGATTAGCTAATGAGTCAGCAAACCAATTGTCAGCTCGAGGAATATGAATGAATGTTAAAAATTGAAATGACCTTTGTAACAAACGTACCCTCAAGAACAATCGTAAGAAAATTGGATCTCGTACCCGATAAGTGTTGTTCAACTGCGACACCACCAGCTGGGAGTCCAAGAAAACTACCAACGAATCAACACCCAAGGATATTGCCTCCAAGAGTAGATGAATGACTGCAGTGTATTCTGCTACGTTATTGGAAGCAGGACCAATGCAGACCCCTCTTGATACCAACAGCTGACCGGAAGGATAATGAAGCACCCAAGCCACGGAAGCTAAGTTCCGGGTGTGTCTACTAGCACCATCGGCGAAACCGAAATGACTCATGACATCCAACACAACCTGCCAAAGCAGATCAAAAAACATCACCACCTCATCAAAAATCGAAAATCAATCAGATATGTACAAAGCAAAAAACTACTATATACAAAAGAAAAATGCCAGGCCAAAGCCTAGGCATAATACTTCTTCAAATAGAGCCCATTTCGGGGCTCCGGCAACTCGTTCCCTTCGAAGTCAACCAAGGTATACGCTCCTTTCTTAAGGACCTTCTTAACGATATAGGGGCCATACCACATCGACTTAAACTTTCCTGCCCCCAAGGCATCTTTTTCTTGGGCATAGACCAAAACAAGGTCACCTTCAGAAAAGACCCTAGGCTTAACTGCCTTATCGTACTGAGCTTTAACTCGGTTTTTATGCGCTTCGTTCAACGTGGCGGCATCTCGACGCTGCTCATCAAGATGTTCCAGATGAAGAAGCCGCTCCGCCAGACTAGAAGTGTCAGGAAGAAGCTCAACAACTAATTTAAGGGAAGGAATCTCGCATTCAATGGGAAATACGGATTCCACCCCGTGGACTAACTGAAACGGAGTAAAGCCAGTTGCATTTTTAACTGACGTCCTGTATGCCCAGAGTGCAGGATATAGCATAATGTGCCAGTTGGATCTATGTTTATCAATTGTCCGTTGAAGAATTGTCTTCAAGGACTTATTCACGGCTTCCACCTGGCCATTGGCCTGAGGATAATATGGAGATGAATGCTCCTGCCGGAAACCCAATTTAAGAGCCAACTCACCCATCATACTGTTCTGAAAGTGACTGCCATGGTCAGTGACAATCTCTCTAGGTATACCAATTCCAAGTAACACATGTTGCTGAAGAAGACAGCAGCTGCAGTCTCACCATCATTCCAAAAAGTAGGCATAGCCTCGACCCACTTCGTAAAGTAGTCTACTGCTACGATAATGTACTTGTGACCTTTTGCCGAAGGCGGGTTACAAGTAGTATAATCCATACCCCACTTTGTAAAGGGTCCGACAATAACGACTGGAAAAAGCGGAGCTGGATGAGCGCGCATTTTTCGAGTATACACCTGACAAGGATGACACTTCTTGACCGATTCAATACAATCTTTGAAAATTGAGGGCCAGAAGTAGCCAGCACGCAAAATCTTTTGGGCTGTAGCAAGCCCTGATAAATGACCCCCACAAGCTCCACCGTGAGAATCATTAAGCACAGCCTCAGCTTCTTCGAAAGTTAAGCAGCGTCTCAGGATTGAATCAACCCCTCGACGGTACAAAGCATCACCAATAATCAGATAACTTTTAGCTAAGTGATGCAGCTTACGACGCTCATCTTTCGAAAAAGAAGAGGGAAACTTCGCAGTCTGGAGATACACAATGATATCCCCATACCAAGGATCTTGTGGAGAGATTAAAAACAAGTGTTCGTCCGGAAAGGACTCATCATAGATCATCTCCTCTCCACAAGGCAACTCGGAGATCAATTCCGTAAAGACTAATGACTTCTTGGATTTGGCAGACATGAACTCTAGATCGAATTCCTGTAATATCACAATCCATCTATTATATTTGCCCCCAATCACTCGCCTGCTGAGGACAAACTGAAATGGATTGGCAGCTGCCAAGACATAAGTTTTGCGAAGAATAATGTAATGCCGAAGTCGCTGCACAGCATGGACTGCTGCTAAGGCTAACTTTTCTATCGGGGTGTATCGCAGTTCAGGTCCTACCAGTCCTCGACTAAGGTAGTAAATAACATGCTCAATAAGAGCATCATCCTCCTGAACCAGAACCATACCAATGGTAGATTCTGCTGTAGCCAGATACAAAAGAAAATCTCTGCTATAATCGGGTGGAATCAGTAAAGGAGCAGAGGTCAATGCCTTTTTCAAGGCATCGAATGAGCGTTGAGCGTAGTCGTCCCAAAGAAAAGGAACTCCTTTCTTCAACAATCTCATATATCCCTTTGTAATCTCAGCATAGTTAACGATAAACCTCTGAAGAAAGTTAGACTTCCCTTGGAGACTTTGAAGCTGACGGATTGAAGACGGGGGAGGCAACCGAAGTATTGCCTCAACCTTGAAGGGATCTACCCTTATCCCTTCCCTAGACACGATAAATCCCAATAGCCGACCGGATGTTACCGCGAAAACGCACTTGTTCTGATTCAAACGAATTTTATAAAAACGACATCTTTCAAATATTTTCCGGAGGTGACCTGGATGATCCATCCTCTTTTGAAAATGAGCAGCTAGATCATCTAAGTATGCCTCGATAATTTTCTTGATGTCGTGGAAGGCGTAAGACATGGCCCGCTGAAAGGTAGCTCCAGCATTTTTAAGACCAAAAGGCATTTTCTTATATGCAAACGTACCCCAGGGACAAATAAATGTGGTCTTATGTTGATCTTCTGGACGGATAGTAATTTGATTGTAACCAGAGAAACCGTCCATGAAGGAGAAAATCTCGTTACCGGCACACTCGTCAATAATCTGATCGATGAAAGGTGTGGGGTAATTATCTTTAGGACACGCTTTATTCAGGTCTCTGAAATCGATGCACACTCGAATCGTTCCTTGCTTTTTGTCTACCGGAACGGGGTTTGAAACCCATTCAGTTAGAGGAACTGGGAAAATGAATCCCGCCTTAAGCAGCTTTTCAACTTCAGCTTTGATGGCTGCTGCCTTCCTAGGATTAACCGGATGAAGTTTTTGCCTGACCGGCTTAGCGTTTTCATACGTCTTGATCTCATGCTATACGATAGATGGGTCTATGCCACGCATTTCCTCATAAGACCAAGCAAAAACATCCCTATACTCTTTGAAGAGCTCAGTATAGATTTGAACCTCTTCATGGGAACATTCAGCTCCAATGAAAACGTTCTCGACAATATTGGGATTCCTGGAGATGTTCACCGGGATAGTAGGAGAGATCACAACCATGTTCCCTTCAGCATAAACCTGTGCTGGTGCTAAAGGGCTCAAGACTGGGTGAACAGGACCAGGAGACTGAGGACTTGGAAAACTTGTTTCGACTTCGCTCAAGTCAGGTAGGAAGTAAGACCGATGATGCAAATCATCCCAAGGTCTATCTATGCCTGTCATCACTTCCAGGATGGCCTCTTCAGATGGAAGAGTGGTATCTAGACAATCCTGGGCAGAAGAAGAAGTAAGCATCCAAGCCGGAGCCACATCACCATCCAACTCTTCTGGCGAAAGAGGAGCTGGATCAGACTCTGCAGTGTCAACAACAGACTGATATGCAATCTCAGCTGCAGAAATCGGGAATGCCATTCCACCCACTTGCCCTTCTTCCAATGTGGCTGTTGGAGAAGGTAAGGTCCAAGGGTCCGAAAATAATGAGTTCGAAAGAACTCTCTTCGAAGGGGAGCCTTGGAGGATGAAATAGCATTAATAGACACCTTAGGAGGAGGAAGATCAAAAGAACCCATCAGGAAAGAATACATTCCAACTCCCAAATTCTCGACAGGCGCCTTGGTATTATCCAACTTAGGAACAGATGAGTCAAGGCGCATCCAGTTCACATGTGGAGAACACCTTACTTGATCCACTGCACTATCCTCCCTTCTTGGGGAAAACATACACCAAATAATGAGGATGCAATGGCATCCATCTCATATATCCCAGCCCATTCTCAAGCCGAGCACAGTCATCAAGCTGCTACATGTGCCCAGGCCTATGTTGTTTGGTTTTGGCATTCTCACGATGGGCAAAGCCGGGACAATACCATGGGGTCTGTGAGAATGACCATCGAATGCAGTAAGAACAGTGCTAGATGGAACAGCTTTGGGAGATCCAAGTGTCTTCCAACATGTGAGAGACATCACGCAAGTAGAAGCACCCTCATCAACAACCGTTCGAAAGATATTGGTCTTCCGATACGATGATTTAATATGGAAAGCCATGTGATGAGGAAGTCTCTTCTTAAAATTATTCATATCAAAAGTAATCAGAAGAGAATTTTTCAGATCAATAGCACCAATGGCAGTGAGCAAAGCACTGCGCTGAGCCGGACAAGACTGGAGTACCTCTAAAGCTGACATAGCACAAGGACTCTGCGCCAGATCTTCTACAATCGAGTAGTTCCGGGCAGCCCTCATGTTCGGATTAATCCTCATTGACCTCTTTAGAAGATGTGCTTTCATCCGGCATAGACTCAACAGTTGGCTTCGTGATGTGAAGCGGCTCAGTAGCATCAGGAACTTCCTTAGCTTTCGAAGATTCCTCTCCGCGATAATCACGGGATCTCGTAGCGACATCCACGTGAGCACTCATCATAAAGATATTCGATGGAACTTCCCCTTCCTGAGCACCTCCAGAGGAAGCCCCAGGATTTTGATTCGCGCCAGCAATTAATTGCTGCCCTTGGGGGAAAGGGTTTGTTGGCACAGCCTGGGAACTAAAAGAACCCTGCTGAGATAACAGGCACTGAGCATCCTGAATTTTCGGGCAAAGGTGTGTGAGATGGTCTCCAGCACAAAGCTTGCATGGAAACTTCACTTTCTTTTTCTCCTTTTGACCCTCACCAACACGCTCGTTGGTTTTATTTTCATTGCCCTTCCCATTTTTGCCCTTCTTCTTGTTATTATGTCCCTTCTTCTTCCCATCAGATTGTTGATTTCCTTTGGGTTCTGAAGATTGGACGGCATTTATGGACAAAGGCTGGGAAGGGGATGAATCAGCAGGCACAGCCTGACCAGAAGGAGCAGATTGTAAAGACAACTGCTGCAATTGAGAAAGCAGGCCGGCTGCACTACTACTGACCGATCCGACAAGCCCGTCACCATGCGGACCAGGTTTAGGTTTCGATAAATCCAACTTGGAGCGAGGAGCATTGGGCAAATACTTATAAAGTACCCCAGACTGAGAATAGATCAGTTCTAACTGCTGGGCCCTAAAAATGGCCTGCTCCTCGGAAAATACCCCAGATAGGGATACATCCTTTGAAATGTCTGACTGAAGAGATTTCAAAAACCACTCGAGAAGGAACTCACCTGGAATATGGGCTTTGATAAGCCTCTTCCTTCTCCTCCATTCCTGAATGTGATCATAAATGTGAGTTGCCTCATCCTGCTTAAAATTAGCCAGGAGTTCGGTCCCAGCCTCATATCTGACAGGCAACTGAAAATGGTTAAGAAATGTGACAGCCAGTTCTCCAAATGTGGCGAAACTTCCCCCAGTGAGCTCTATATACCATTTTGCGGCATTCCCAGTTAGGGTGCGTTGAAATAATCTCAATCTAATCGAGTCGTCGATCAGAGAGTTCGAAGAGCACCATAAGTGGAAAGTGGTGATGTGGTCTGCCGGATCTTCACCATTCTTACCTTCAAACTTAGGAATGTCTGAAGGAAGTTTGGTTGGAACCGGAGGCCACCCCGGACTATACCGAATCAGGTCATTAGTTAACTTCGACAAGTCTGGCAAGTTTAACGTTGCCAGAAACGGTAATCGAGGCGGAGCCTGAGAATTCCATCCTTGATGGGATGGATTTCCAACATTCTGAAAAGAATAGCCTGGATTTGATGAGGCACCAGGCTGCCAGAAAGGACTCGTAGAAAACAGAGAAGAACCTCCTCCCCACGCCGAGTTACCAAAACCCAGACTAGTTCCCCCCGCTGAAGTATTGACTGAAGAGGAAAGCCCCTGGTAGGGGTTCCACGCATTAGACAGAGGAGAAAAAGACTGATAAGCACTCGATGCAGGGAAAGAAGCATTCCCTGGATGACTCGCGATGAACTGATTCCCTGCCCCAGACGTTGCAAACATAGGATTCCATCCTGTAAAAGAAGCCGAACTTGGCCCCTGAGCCCAAGGATTGAAACTTTGGGTCTGGGACGTAAAAGGAAACGACCCTAAAGAAGGATTGGGACTAGGAATATGCCCAGTCCCAAAGGGGAAACCCCGAACAGAAGCTGATCCACTAGCCATGTTGGACATGGGCGTAGATCCAGCTGCACCGGCGGTAAAGGAAAAAGAGGGATTTCCAGCAATGGACATCCCTGAAACAAAGGGACCAGATTGAGAAGCATATGCTCGGGTGAACCCAGAGCCAAACATAGCAGTGCTAGAAGCACTCGAAGATAGAGCAAGAGTGCCCCCTGCCTCGACAGAAGCAGGGGTCTGAATGCCCGCAGCACTCACGGTAGAAGCCGCGTTCCCAGTCGTGGCCATCGAAAGATAAGAATGATATGGAAGATCCGGCGGTCTCTCAGACTCCGGTCCGATGTACTGAAGAACAAATGGATGATCAGGAGGAAGAGGAGATGGACCTGTAGCAGGAGGCTCAGGTATATCTTCTATCTGAAAATCTTCTTCCTGAGGAAACAACACTCGCGAGGTGAGCGGAACGCTCCTCTCGGAACCGACACCGGAATCAGCTATGAAACCTTCAGACCTTGGTGGAGGATCTCTCTCCACAGCGTCAGACTCCACAGGGTGGAAACCACCTGCTAAATCGCTCCTACGCCTTCTCGAAGAAGGCTCTGCACTCTCGGGAGATAACCCCCGGATTCTCCTCGAACGTCGAGGCGCTTGATCAGCCACTTTTATATATTTATTATATTAGACTCAAAAAAGTGAAAAGCTAGGCAAGCTAGGAGCAAAGAGCACTCACTAAAAATAAAAATCCCTGAGAAACAGCAAGCAAACAGCCTCCAAGTATTTCCGCTCCGGGTGATGAGGACCGGACACCAAAATACAAGAAAGCGAAGTATAGGGCCTTCCGAAAGCAGTCTGGGATGATTAGGGCCCAGAACAACTAGCGAAGGTATCAGAAACAGTTACGCCGACCTCCTGACAACAGCCTTTGCCGGCTCAAGCACCCAAGCTTCGCAAGGGCACCCCCCAGAAGTACTGCTGAAAGTGATGCGACGTCTGCCTCAGGTACCACGGGTATTCCCCCCCCGCAGTCACCTGTGTGGAACCTAGGAACGGCAACTATGGACACCAATCCGTATCAGAAGCTGGGCGGAACGGTCTTGAGGCCGGATTCAGCTAATCGGAGGGGGGGTATCCCTCTTCTCAACCTTCACTTCCCCTCGCGCTTGACTCTCGGATGAGAGCTTTCCCAGTCCACCTCACGGAGTTGGATTTCGCTCAATTAATCAACTTCTATGTTTGTTTGAGAGGCCTTGGAGAGTTAACTCTCCACTCACCTATTCCAAGGCCCTACAACCTAGCTAGTTGGTGATCGACACTTAGAAAAACTTGCTAGTTGATTTTAGATTAAATCGCTTATTTTAAGGGCTGTTATATTAAGTCACAAGGATATGGAGATGAAACCAATGGTGTTTTGACGCAAAAGAAATTAATAAAACTTAACTACATGCATATGCAGTTCTTTGTCTTTCGATGAAAAGTAATCTCTATACAGGTTCTACGAGACTAAAAATTTGTATTTTTCTTTTCGAATTACAAACTCACACTCACAAAAACTAAGAAGCTAACTAAATGATTCAATGCACCTAATGCAAATCACTACAAGCATGTAAATTCTAAGATGCAAAAAGTCTCTTGAAACAAGGTGAAATTTCCCAAAAAGCTCCTTCAGTTTTAACTCATCTTTTGTTGTCCAAAAAGCCAATTCTTGAAAACAAGAACTCTTAATATAAGACACCAAAAACACTTAACAATAAGAAGAAGAAATCAAATGACAACTTCTCCTCAAAATCAAGCCAAAAACTAGAAGCAAGAAACTTCACAAAAGCTCCAAAAGATATGACCAAACGAAAATGAAAATGCAACAACAAAAACAAAAACAAGACACAATGTTTTTTGAGTTTTTGAAATGCAAAAACAAAAAGCAAAACAAATGTTTTTTGGGCTTCTTAGTTTTATAAAACAAGAGCTCAAAAAAGACCAAGCACAACTATCAAAATCCAAGCCAAAACGAGACCGAATTTCAAGCACAAACTTCAACAATGCCCCCAAACCTTATAAGGCCAACAATAGCAAGATCAATAAGAGCAACGGAAGACCAAAAACTCAGCCAATCAGCCCAGACAAATAGTGCAAACTCGCTGCAACAAAAGACTCCAAAGAAGCAAGAAAAGTTCTTTGAAAATTGCAACAAAACCCTAGCCTATGGAACTCAAGAAAACCAATCGAAAACAAAGCAAAAATCACAATGCAAAGCACAACACAAAGATAGGAGCGAGTCAGTGAGCAGAAGCTCTCTGTTCTGATAAAGCAGAACAACCAAGAATGCTCAGAAAGCGATCTTGGAACTCAATCCAGGAGTGCCAGCACGAAAACAAAAATTTTGCCAAAAGACTAGTTTCTACTCAAACGAAAGAGAGAAAAGACATGAAACCACTTCCTTCACACTCCAGTAAGTACAGAGACTCTGCAGACACAGGCCTCCACAGCCAGAAAGGACCAAAAACACCAGAATCCTAAAAATTCAAAATCTTCCTAGGTATACGCGACCTTGCAGTTATGCAACCAGCGTGTATACGCGTCTGTGTTAAGGGAAACTCGCGTATACGCGGGTCCCTTTAGAAAAACTCGCGTGTATACGCGACTGTGTGCAGAAAAAAGAGCGTATAAGCGTGTATACGCGTCTGGGTTGAGGGAAACTCGCGTATACGCGGGTCCCTTTAGACAAAATCGCGTGTATACGCGACTGTGTGCAGAAAAAAGAGCGTATACAAAGAAAGATAATGAAAAACAAAAAAGGACAAGCCTCGGAAAGACACCAAGACTTCAGACTGACTGCAAGAAAATAAACTAGACTGTAAAAGACAGATGAAACTGTTGGCAACCTACCAAACAGCTGAAACAACCCAACAGGAGAATCACAAGAATGTGATCCCCAGCGGAGTCACCAGTTTTGTTTCGGGGAATTAACACCCTAGAGGTTGGTTGGGATACAACCTCCACAGAGCAGGGGCGTACTACTTAACAGAGACTCACACAACCATGCACGTTCAGAAAAACTAAATAGAGCAGAATGAGAGATTTACCCGTTGGTCCTACGTTTGAAGTAGATCCACGTGGAGTCCAAACTCCCTGCAATCGTCCTTCCTCCTTAACCTGAAATACAAGAAGAAACCAGCACAAAGGACAAGTTGTACAGCATATATCTACTCTATATGTTAGTGAGATTCATATAAAACATTAAATAAATCATAATGAATGCTTGTATAACAAATATTCTCATACATAAAATCATACACTAACACATTTATTTCGGGAACAGCATGATACTTCTGTATTATAAATAGTACGTACAAAAGTAATCAAGTGGAGAGATCACCTGATCCTTCCAAGGCCTTCGCAGACCGTCGTCCGGATTCGTCCAGTCCCTTGCCTCGCTAAGACTCCTTCCAAACTGGTGCATACGAGATCACATATAAAGGGATGTATATCTCAAGGAAACAAGGGTTTCCTGTAATGAACTGGGAAAGTGCAGGAGGCACGGGGAATCAGACTTGGATAGGGAATACCAACAGAGTATAATATCAATACTTCTCTCTTTCCCTTAGGCCATACACATGAGGGCTTTTTATAGTCCCTCCAAGTAGTTTCAGCAGTTGGAAACAGTTGGCCACGGGCTGGGGTGGTTGAACTACCTGAGTAACCATCAACCCAGCGCGAAATTAGGGATTTTTTATATATTTTTTAATCATTTTAATGGTATACGCGGAAAATTCTAGCTGTACTCGCATATACACGCGGAAAAACACGGGCATAGTCGCGTATGGAGGATTTTACATTTTTTTTAAGTGAATTTGTCCAAGTCTGTAGGAATGGGTGCCCATAAAGCCATAAAGCAATCATGAATCATGTCAGAGTGAGAAATGATGCTATAACACTTCTCCAATGAATCAGGTTCCAAAACGCGAACTTCATGTTGGATGTTATCCTTTAAAGTGCCTAGGAAGAGATCAATCCTGTGTTCCTCTGTAAGATCAGTTACCCTTATATTCAATTTTTGGAAGTCCTCAATGTCCTGCCCCACTAAACCCTTTTGTTTGAGATTTATCAATTGGGTAAAGAAGGTGTTGCTCTTTGTATCCTCATAATGTGCTATCATTTCCTCCGTAAAAATTGACCAAGTGACAATTTTTTTACGGGAGCAAAGCCATCGATACCATACAAATGTATTTTTTTCTAAATGTAAAGTTGCAATGCGTACCTCTTGTGTGTTTTTCACATTATGGAGATCAAAATATTGCTCCATCTGTAGTATCCATGTTACAGGATCCTTTCCATCAAACTTCCTCATATCCATTTTTGGAATATGGTGGTTCTTCCCGCCAACATTCGAGTTTATGAAATCACAATTAACATTTATTTTGTTCTCATCGGGAGGTTCTTCTCCTATATTTCCGCCATTAGGAATCATTTCTGGTTTTAAGCTTGTCATCAAGCCTTCCATGTATTCTTTTAGATCATTCTTCATGTTTTCCATGTTGTCTTTCATGTCATTCTTCAAACCGTCCATCTTCACTTCCACGCCATCCATTTTAGCTTCCATGCCTTTCTTCAAACCATCCATCTTCACTTCCACACCTTTCTTCAAAACTTCCATTTCATTTTTTGTTGCTTTTTGCGAGAGTGAAATTTGTTGCACTTGCTCTTGTAATTTTGATAGATCATGTTGCAATTCTTCATCTTCATGAGTCATAGTAGAGCCTTCTGAAGGCTTAATGGGTGTTGAATTATTTTTGGGGGCCATTTTAGAATCCAATATTGATATCTATTCTACAAGATGCCCTTGGAATCAATTCAACTTGATTCTTCAAACAAGACTTATGCAATTCGGAAAAAAAATACACACCTTTTACTAGCTTTGAGGATCTCGATATTGAAATTGAATTATCTATGTAATTGAAAATCTTCGATATCTGAAATTCAGCCCTGTAGTAGCCCTCTGAAGCTTCTTTCAAATGCCACAGGTCTGACCTGATTTGGATTCTCCAAGACAAAGTTGTGTCCAATCTCCCACAATGACCTAATTCTGGACTGGTTCAGTAGAGCGAACTTGTACGACTTGCCACGTGTCACTGTTTTGTCTTTTGTCTCTGAAATTGATAGCGAAGAAACTACAGGCCGTGTACTAGTGATCACTTTTGACGGTACTCCAATCCAATCTTCAGAGAGAGAGTTATTAAACTTTTCCCACGATCACCTCTTTGAGATGAAATTCAGGAGCCTGAAAAAGCACTACCTTCCACAGATCATATCTCCAAAAATATTGCGAACCAAGCTCTGAAATTTTTTGATGAATTTCCTCAGGATTTCAGCTTCACACCATATGAATTTCAGATTCTGAACCTTCGTAGAAAAAAATTTATAGCGCAAATTCCACGATGACCTGTTTAGGAGCCTGAAAAAATACCTGACTTCCACAGATGATATCTCCGAAATTATTGCGAAACAAACTCTGAAATTTTTACACAGGCTTCCTCAAGATTTTTTCTTCGCACCCTAAAAATTTCAGCTTCTGAAACTTCGTAGAAAAAAAGTTATAGCGAAACTGCCACGATGACCTGTTTGGAGCAGCGAAACCCTAGAATCCAAAGCTCTGATACCAAATGTTGTGTAACCGGCTCCAAAAAGAGAAGAAAAGAGATATAAACGCCTTAGAAATGAGCCACTTCGAGGGGGAAACCTCCAATACATTACATAAATGAACAATTCTTGGATGATACAATTTACAAAACCTCCTTTCTATATAGGAGTCCATGGGGCCATAATGTAATCCTAGTGGGCCACAATGTAATCCTAGCCGACCTAACAATAATAATTTAAGGGCACAATAATAACCAAATGGGGGTTACAAGGGTACAATAATAACAATAAGGGGTTTACACTAACAATAATAAGGGGCTATACTAGTGATATAGGGACCTAACATTTAATGGGCAGAAATTGCAAGGAAAAATTAGAGTGAAAACCTTCAGATGGGCAGTGCTGCCTTTCTTCAAAGTCAATGCCTGAATGCTGCCAATTTTCTGAATGCTGCTCCTTCTCCAAAACACTTATGAATGGCGGAAAAAACACACTGCAGAAAGTCTCTAAATGCTGCAAAAATGTCAAGAATTTTGCAGATATGCACAGGCCATAAACACAAATGGCTCACTCAATTTGGAGCAGGGCCAGCAATCGCCCGCTCTAATACCATGTTAAACACCATGTTAAAGCACACACATGGTGTATGAGGAAGATGAACACACACACACAAGAGACTCAACACACAATGAAGGATAAGCGTGAGGCTTTCTTATTTTTCCATTATACATGATGTACATTTATAATACAATGGTGTGACTCTTGGTTTCACATTCCAAGGTAACTTGGACTCCATTGTGACTTTTCGCATTCCACACCTACCCATGTAGGATTAGGTGTTCATGATTATCTTAAATACTTTTTGGAACAATTATTATCTTCATAAGAGTAGCAAAAATGGGTGACAAAGATGTTGGATTATGACTTTGAAATCATATACAAAAAAAGGATGAAAAATGTTGTTGCAGATGCACTCTCAAGAAAGGATGAGGATGTGGAAGCATTGCTTTGTGTCATTTCTATTATCCAACCTGAGTGGATAATCAAAGCAAGGGATGAATGGAAGAATGATGAAGATGTGTGGACACTCATTCAAAAGTTACAGCAAGATCCCAATACATCTGATACATTTAGCTAGAAAAATGATTCATTATGGTACAAAGATTGCTTATATATTTGCAAGAATTCCCAACTCAAACAAAATATTCTTTTGGAATTGTGCACCTCTCCCTTAGGAGGGCACTTAGGATTTTAAAAACTTACCATAGAGTCAAGAAGAATTTTTTTTGGGATGGTGTTAAATATGATATTCAGAAATTTATAGCAAAATGTTTGGTTTGTCAACAAAATAAATTTGAGACAATTAAGACCCCGAGTCTGTTACAACCCTTGGCCATTCCAAGTAAGCCTTGGGAGGAGGTCTCAATGGATTTTATCACAGGTTTACCCAAGTTTGAAGGAAATATTGTCATCGTGTTGGTAGTTGATAGACTTACCAAGTATGCACAATTTTTTGCATTATCTCATCCTTTTAAATCTAGTACAGTTGCTATTGCATTTATGGAAACAATTCAAAATATTCATGGAAACCCAAAGATTATAGTAAGTGACAGAGATCTCATTTTCACTGGAATTTTTTGGATGAAATTATTTTCTTGTCTTAGTACTCAACTAGATCATAGTTCATCTTATCATCCTCAATTTTATGGGAAAACTGAGATAGTGAACAAATGTTTGGAAGGATATTGCCGTTGCTTTGTATCTTATAAACAAACACAATGGGTCAAGTGGTTACCTATAGCTGAATGGTGGTATAACACTTCCTTCCATACTACAGCAAAAATGACCCCATTTATGGCACTTTATGGATATCATCCACCATCCATCACATCATCTTCAAGATAAAATTATAAGGTTCACACAGTAGAAGATCACATCGAACATCAACAAAAATTTCTCCAACTCTTAAAGGATAACCTCACTATGGCACAAAATCGAATGAAACAACAAGCATATCAGCATCGTAGTGAAATAAGTTTTGATGTAGGTGATTGGGTATTTTTATGGCTACAACCATAACAACAAATTTCTCTCAAGCAAGCTAATAAGGATAATAAATTATCACCCAAATACTACGATCCTTACAAGGTGTTGCAAAACATTGGTAATATGGCATACAAATTGGAGCTTCCTTCATCTTCCCGAGTACACCTAGATTTTCATGTTTCATGCTTAAAGAAGGTTATCGGTGACAAGATTCTAGTTCAAAAAGTGTTGCCAAAACTTGATGAATAATGAAAAATCATATTGTATACTGAATTATTCAGAGAAACAAGAACCCAACGGCTACGGAATCGATCAATTTCAGAGTATCTCATTAAGTGGAAGAACTTACCTATTGAATATTCCACATGGGAGGATGTGAATTTATACAGAAGCATCCATAACTACTCAAGCGTTGAGGAAAACATTGTTTTGAAGGGGAGGAGCATGTTAGGTTATTATAATACTAATGTAGACTCCTTATTGTTATTGTTAGTGTAGCCCACTTATTGTTATTGTTGTGTTCATGTAGCCCCCATATTGTTATTGTTGTGCCCTTACATTATTATTTTCATGTAGGCTTTACTTATATTGTGATCCCTTGGACTCATATATATACAAAGGAGGTTTTTTTTTTTTTGTATCATCCAATAATTGTTCATTTCTGTAATATAAAGGAGGTTTCCCCCTCGAAGATTGATCTATCTTTTCTTTTGTTTTGTGAACTGGTTCTATAACAAATTTTTGAATTTTGGACAGATTAGTTCATTGTTAAATATTTGAAGGAATATCGATCTGTTTTCACCAAAGGTACCTCAACTTTCACTAATGGAACGTATAAGTTCCATGATCTATCTCGACCTATCCCTCAACTCAAAACTCGTGTGGAATAGACATCTAAACAAAATCAACTTTGGCACAGAAGACTTGGACATTTAAAATTTAGGAGCATCTAAACTATGGCAACTCAAATTATGGTCGTTAGCCTACCAAAGATAATTCCACCTAATGGGATTTTTGAGGGATGTGTACTGGGAAAGTGTCATTAGTGACCCTTTGACTCGAGGAAAGCATAGTGTGAGAAAAAAACATTGGAGCTAGTTCACAATGATATTTACAACACAAATAAGTCTTCGTTGGCTAGTGCTAGCTATATTCTGACATTTATTGATGATTTTTCAAGATTTACTTAGATATACTTTTGAGAAATAATATCCATGTATTCAAAATATTCAAGAGCTTTTTAGCTTTTGTAAAAAATAAATTTTTTCACTCTTTTAGATTCCAACATCAAATAATGTTAGAGAATATGTGAATCAACCCTTTGAATATTACCTTACTCGGTTGGGTATCTCCTCGTAGACGGTTGGTTCCTCACACTCCCCAGAAAAAGGGCATGGTAGAATGAAAGAACCACAACCTAGTTGAAATGGCTTATTGTATTCCGCAGGTAATGGGATTACTAACCAAGTTTTAGGTTGAAGCAGTTTATTTTTCCAACTACCTTTTGACTCTTGTTCTGACTAGAGTTGTCAATTTTATGACCCTAGTTGAACGTTGGTATGGCGGAAACTTTTTGTTGGTCACCTCAATTTTTTTAAATGCGTCACTTGGGCACATATTCATATTGATTACAAAAATAAAGTGGATGCAAAGAGTCATGCTTGCATCATGATGAGTTATTTTGATGAGTCAAAATCATATGGGGTATTTTATCCTATTGAGAAACAAATCGTTATTAGGAGAGACGTTGTCTTTCATGAGAATTATTTTGGGAATAAGTTGTTGAACTCTTCTTATGGAATGATGAAGAATGATTTATTTGACATTACTGACGAAGCGGGTTCAATTTTACCCTCCTTTCATATCTTGAATGCTACATTGACCTTTGTTCCTTAGTCAACTACTGGTTGAACATCTTCAATTGAATCAATACTCTCTTATGCTCATATTTCTAAATCTCATGCTTGTTCCTCGACACCACATTTACCTCAAGGTTGCTAAAATTATTGAGGCCATTGGATCATATGTAGATGATGCTTCTACCATGTAGATGAATTGAAGTCATAAGAAACATGATAGTATTTCCTTAATGGCTCTTTTTCATGAAAATTGTGATCCAGAATCCTTTGTTGATGCACAAGGACAACCTATGGAGGTTGAAGTTTAATGTATTTTAAAGAATCACTCATGGACATTAGTTCCTCGGCTACAAGGAAAGAACATTGTCAAGTGTTTATTTGTATATGATACCAAATTCACTTCAAAATGTGTTGTTGAGAATTATAAGGATCGTTTGGTTGCAAAAGGCTTCTCACAAAAGAAGGCATTGACTACACTTAAACATTTTCCCCTGTTACAAAAATTATCTATGTTCAACTATCCTTTTACTTGCTACTCATTTTATGTGGAAAAATCATCAGATTGATGTTAAAATTATTGTCTGTCATGGAGACTCATATGAACAAATCTATATGGAGCACCCCCATGGTTTTGTGATAGATTCTAATCTTTTTTGTTAACTACAGAAGTTTTCGTATGGTTTGAAGCAATCTCCTCGACCTTGGTATGCTAATATTGATCGATTCTTTCTCAATATTGGGTTCAAACATTGTGAATTTGATCATAGTATTTATTTATTACTTATCAATGGTGATATTTCAATTATTTTTGT
Source organism: Pinus albicaulis (assembly GCA_034641835.2). Taxonomy (NCBI): domain Eukaryota; kingdom Viridiplantae; phylum Streptophyta; class Pinopsida; order Pinales; family Pinaceae; genus Pinus; species Pinus albicaulis. The sequence continues at coordinate 8,786,928 of MU968381.1, forward strand.
CTATGTAGGTGACTGACTTATCACTCGTACTAATATAAATATAGTGCTTAGATTGAAGAATCAAATCATTGATATCTTTGAAATGAATGATCCTAGAAATTTGCATTTCTTTCTTAGCCTTCAACTCTTGCCTTTATCTGATTTTCTATTCATCTATGAATCTAAATATGTATTAGACCTATTGAAAATATTCAACATGGTCAACTACAAGATGTGTGATACTCACTTTCAATCTTGTGTTAAGCTAATGAAAGACAATCACTCTATGAAAGTCTATCATGAGAACCAAAGTGCATGCAGGTCATTGATAACCATGTTGCACACAAAAAGATGAAGCATGTCTAACTTCATGACCACTATCTATGAAAATTGGTTCAAGGTAAAGTTGTCTCTCTTATCTATTGTAGCACCAATGATCATCCCACTGACATCTTTACAAAGCCTTTCATTGAAGCCAAATTTTTCAAGTTACATGGTTTCTTGGGCTTTAAGAAATTTCAATTATGGTAGGGGGCCTATCCTACAGATGTAATTTCACTTCTTGAACCTCCAGAACATTGTGTTAATGGGGGGTGTTGGAACCTAAGGTTATATTAGTTTATCACATCTCTAGAAATTTTGAAGACAATTATTCAACAAGTCAACTAACAGTAGACAGTTATTCAAATTATCATCTTGTGGGGCAATCAGCTGAGAGGTCAATAGGTTGATCATGTAACTAACTAGAAGATAGTGGTCCACCAGTCATATTCCAAATTTTTAGTAGAAGGAATCAACTGGATTGTTGGATTGTTTTGAACAATCAACTAACCAACATAAATATAGTTGATAAGATAGCACAAATTTATCATAAACAATTTTAATGATCGAGACTCGTCATTTGACCAAATCCTCCATAATTTAAGGAAAATGGTTAGATTTTGTACCTATAAATAAAATACACTTTGGGTCGAATATATAGAGAATGAGAGTGGTAAAAATGTGAATTGTGATTGTAACTCCTCCTCCTAATTTTACAAGCTCGCTAAGGTAAAAATGAGATGAGAGTCACTATGACATGACCCAACCTCCTAGTTCTAGTTATGGAAGTGGAATCGATGTGCTGATAACTTACAGACATCCCTTAGGGACCACAGACAACTCAGGAGCCTGCCAACCACCTTAGATGGTAGATCCCTGAGTTGTGGCTCTTTTCATAAGGGAAACTCTTGATTTGCATGTACAGCACAACATCAATGCAGTTATGAGGTCCCAAATGCAAGCATAGGCATGCCTTCATCTGATTATGACTGAAATTTTCCAGTTCAAAGGTTGAATTTGTACGATCTGTTCCACTTTTTTTAAGCCAACCTCCATACCACTTCCTGTAAATTTTTATATTCATAACAATAAAGATAACAAGTAAAACTTAAGTCATATCTTGGCCTAGACATGCCTATACATGATAGACATTGTGTCATACATGTGGTAAACATGAAAGCTACAAGTCATGAATGCATATATGATCATTAACTTATAAAATTCATCTGATAATCACCAAGAATTATTTATGCCTTCTCTAGATAGCTACAATAACACTTGTTAGACCATGCATTCATAAACCATTCAATAACTTGTCAAAACATGTCAAGAGCCATAGATATAATACATCATATGACCAGATATATAACCAACAAATAACCAGAGTATAAACCATGGAAAATCAACCATAATGCCAACATGATAACCAGTACAAGTACTCATAGATTACAATATGAAAATGACTCTTACTAACATATGAAAATGCCAACCAAGTTAGGGACTTCCACGTACCACCCGACCATATATTGGGCTGAACAAAATCTCTCTGTCAACCAATCACCCACGCACCATATTCAAAGCATGAATGTGGGATCATAAGGGTTAAACCAAAACAAACCAATCATGGCTTCTAGTGTCAAAACCACCTCAACCCCTCAACCACAGTGATCTCATCTATACAGTCCGGAAATCACTAAAATCAACCAGATTCGTCTCTACCCAAGTTTTCCAACATTGTGGGAACTATTAAATCAACCCACAACTAACTCAGGGCTCTAGAGAATTTGTTCCAACCCGCAGCTCCAGGGACTAGTAACTCAACCCATAAGGCTCCATAGTGTTTGTCCCAACCTGCAAGCTTCAGGAACTAGTAACTCAACCCAAGTTGTTTCAGGGCTCTAAAGTGTTTGTTCCAACCCACAACCATAGGGAACCTGAGAACCAATCAGAAAATAATTGGGAAACCCACAACACCATGGCTATCCAAGAAATGGAAAGGAAAGTCTAAAACCACTTTCAATCCAATCAATCCTCCATGCCAATGACAACACATAACTAAGGAATCACATGCATGCATTACGCATCCAAAAACCAACAAGGAGATCATACACGCAACATGTTACCTACAAAGAAATCCAGATATAGTTGTTGATTCAACTGTCTCATTGTGCTTCCTCGCTCTCCTTTGCTTTCTCTCTCCAATCCAAGTGAATGCTAGAATGCTTCAAGCATGCAACAATAATGATCTAAGTTTTCAAGAGTGTATGAGAGTCCAAAATCTAGACTGAAGAAATCCAAGCCAAAAGTTATGAGTTGTTTCTATGATGCCTTTTTATTATTGATGCCTTTATTTTCTTCATTTTCCTCCAATTTCCCTTGCATACAATTTGTGTCTATTCACCTTCCTTTTCTCCTATTTTCCTTTATTTTCATAATTAAAAGTCAATTATTTTTTATTTTCCTTTACCAATGAATTTGCCAATTTCCACAGCCAAATATAAACCACAAATGATGCCCACTATAGTGTTTTTTCCACCATTTAGCTTAGACTATGTGTCCCATGACCTTGGTATTATTTTATTTACATGGAAAATCAACCAAGGGTTGTTACAAACCCCTCCCCCTTGGGGAAACACTATCCTCGGTGTTCAATGACGCTTATAACTAGAAAAACATGCTAGCCATGGAGCATTATAATACAACTCGATGCAAGATATACATCATACCAAACTGCTAAAACCATGAACACCATACTTCTTATTGGAGCTTTAAAGTACAACTCGTTGCAGTATTTACAACACATAAATGTATATACAGTCATAAACCAAAACACATGTACCAACACAACTACTAAACCAGCAAATAAGGAAGGATACATACCTCACATCTGATCAACCATCTCCCATGTACCTTCATCGGGCCTAAAGTGCTTCCATTGTACTTTAACTTTCTCAATTTCTTGATTCTGGAGCATGAGTTGTTTTTGTTGCAAAAATTTTCTAGGTTTTGGTTAGACCTCTCCCTTTGGTTCCACATGCAATACCAACTAATCAATCACGTGATCAACATATTGGACATATATCTTAAGCAATGAAACATGGAAAACATCATGGACTTTCATTGTTGGCGGTGGTGCAAGTGTGTAGGCCATTGGTCCAATCCTCTCAAGGATCTTAAAATGCCCACAATATCAAGGTGCCATCTTGGCACATGATCCAATCCTTAAGGAGATCCTCTTGGTCTTGATGTGCAAGCACACATGCTCCCCAACCTAAAACTCATTGAATTCTCTATGATGATTTTTATAGCTCTTTCGCTTGTATTTTCTACCTTTATATTCCCTCTGATAACTTGTATCACATGCTCCATCTCATCTAACATGTCTGGTCCAATCAATACCCTATTCATTAGATCACTCTAATTGATGGGAGTATTAAAACTCCACCCATAGAGAGACTCAAATGGACTCATCCTCAAGGACTCATGATTCCCATTATTGTATGCAAAATCCACTAGTGGAATATACTCCTCCCACTTTATTTGTTGATGCATGACATATATCCTCAACATGTCCTCAATAAATCATGTTATCCCTCTCTGTTTGTGCATCTTTCTATGGATGATAAGTTGTACTGAAAGCCAACTATACCCCAAGCCTATAAACAACTCCTTCCAGAACCTAGAAGTGAACTTGGAATCTCTATCTAATATTATCTTCTTAGGAACACCATGCAACCTCACTATCTTTTTGATGAAGATCTCAGCTACCTCACTGGCAGAATTAGTATACTTCACTACAACGAAGTGAGATACCTTGCTCAACTTGTCAACCACAATGATGATGGAATCATGTTGCTTCGATGTCCTCAAAAAAATTGTAATGAAGTCCATGGAAATGACCTCCGATTTTCATTCCATAATTGGAATTGGTTGCAACAAACTAGTTGGGTGCTTATACTATTTAATTGACCTTCACTTACTAACAGTCCAAATACCTTGCGACAAACTCAAACACCTCTTTCTTTAGATTCATCCAATAATATAATTTCTTAACAATTGTCAAAGTCTTTCGGTATCCTAGGTGGTCTGAATAAGCCTTGACATGGAACACTATCAAGATAAGCTTTTGATAACTCATTGTTATCTATCACCTAGATCTTATTCCTAAATCTTACCAAGCCATCTGTCGTGAGGTGATACTCCTCATCCCTATCACCTTCAACCTACTATTGCAACCTCTGCTTCAACTGCTAGTACCTATCATCATTTTTCCCTACTCCAAGAGTAGCTCGTGTAAATATGTCCCGTAAGAAGAAAAAATATGATTCACATGTACTCCCCTACTGAGAGCATATGCAACCATGTTCTCCCTACCCTTGATATAGTTGATTGCAAATTCAAACTCACTGAGTGTAGCCAACCATGTAGCTTGCCTGGAATTCAGATTTGGTTGGTCAAACAAGTACCCCGGTCCACTATGATCACTCATCAGAACAAAACTCCATCCAAGAAGATAATGTCTCCACATCTTCAATGCATGAATGATAACTACCAACTCAAGATCATGAGTCACATAATTTTTCTCGTGCTCATTTAGATTTCTTGATTCATAGAAAACTACCTTCCCTTCTTGCATTAAGACTTCAGTAAGTCCTTCCTTTCACACATATGTAAAAACCACAAACTCCTTATCAGGATATACAATCTTCAATACTCTACCATTTGTAAGAAAATGCTTCAACTGCTCAAAACTAGTTGCAGACTCCTCGGTCCATTCCAAATTCTTTACTTTTCTCTTCAAAGATGTGATAGGATAGCCAGTATTTGAGAAGTTATTGATGAACTGCATGTAATAGCTTGCTAATCCCATGAATGATCTAACCTCATCCACATTGGAGTTGGTTGTTGAAAATGCAGTAAGAAAATCTCAGTTTGACTTTTCCTTGGTCAAACTAGAGAAAATTTGAATTTCCATTCCAACAGAATTCTTGGAGGTAGTTAACTAAGGTGATATGGCACTTTTCACTCAGTTAACTCAGTTAATTTGAGTTGGGAAAGCTTTAATTCAGTTTGTTATGATTGAATGCTAATTTTTAGCAATCCATTTTCGTTAATTTGAGTTACGGTGAGTTAAACTAGTTCCAATAGTCAGAAGAATTAGTGGAGGTCAAGTTTTGGAAGTGCACCTTCAAATACACTCAATGATCAATCATTTAACTAATCAATCAACCCAAAATAATTATTCCATTGTTGCACTATACAACAACCCCCCATTTATTTTAATAAATAGGGACCCTTTAAAAATAAATAGGAGATTTATTTTATTTAAATTTTAGCTTTAAGTCAAAAACTTTAGGAAATAAAGTTTCTTTTTATTTTTTGCTTTTATTCCTTAATGCACATCGCAATTTTCATAGCTTACAAACTTAAAACGATTTTTAAATCCACTAAGTCACGTGGGCTGCGATATGCGCTAAGCTCTTTCCAAAACCATATTGTTGAGCTCCAAGAATGATCTTTCTTCCACCACATTCCACTCCATTTCTTTTGTCCATTATTAATCCCAGGCTCAAATGATCAATGAAATTAGTTAAAATTGCTTTAATAATGAATATTATGACTAACTGGCTATGTTTTTATGATTTTGTCATTGTAGTGCTTTTTAAACTAGGACTAGCTACAGAATGCAGACATTCTGTAGCCAGTTGCCAATTCTGCAGTTGTCTTCATGTCTAAGCAGGTTCCAGGTGTCCTCTCAGAGAAAACCACACATGGTCGTATTCCAAATCATGCCCTCAGCATTTTTTGCTCTCCACGAAGTTTGAATGGAATTATGTACGTGGTTATGCACGTGGGAACTCAAATTAGGAGATAGACTCCTAATAGGACAAGGACAGTCCAGATGTCCTTAGTCATATTACGATGCCACCTCTAGAGTTCTAGTTCGATTTTAATATGGAAATACAATTATCCCTGGATTATCTTGGATTCTATTATGTAAATTTGCTATAAATGTATCTCGGGAAACCGAGGAACAAGGTTAGATTTTGGTTAGATTTTATGGTTGATTGCTAGATTTCTGAAGCCCAGAAACACTCTGTTTTGAAGTAATCTCTCTTTAATGAAAGAAGCAGCATTTCCTTGAAAGTGTTGAAGTCGATCTTTAAGTAGATTTCGTGCTACTCTGATGGTAGAGGGCCCCTGCCTCCTAAGCAGCCTTGTTTATACAGTAGATAAGTATTTTAGTCTCGTTTCTATTTCTAGTTAAGGCAAGTTTCTGAAGTTTATGTTCATACTTGTTTACATTAATTATCATAGCTAGACTTACTCTAATAAGCTCTTCCAAAATATCATTATGATGAATAAGGCATAGCTGTGGTATTGTAGGTTTTAATTTCATTTTCTTTCGTTAATTATCACAGTTGGACTTACTCTAATAAGCTCTTCTAAAATATCATTATGATGAATAAGGCATAGCTGTGGTATTGTAGGTTTTAATTGCTTGTTTACACTAAGTGTCACAGCCGGTCTTACTCTTATAAACTCTTCCAAAATATCATGAACAACGAATAAGAAACAGCTGTGGTGTCTTAGATTCTAGTTGTATTTGCTTTCAGTCTTATGTTTATGTTCAATTGCATTGAATAATACAGCCATACTTGTTCTCACAAACTCTTCCAAAATATCATTCATACTAAATGAGATGGGTTGTATAATTCCTTAGGTTAGTTGCATGTTAATTTAGTTATAGCACTCCGGAGGTAGAATGCATTTGGTTCAGCGCTGTCATTTCATTTCCAGTTTGATAATGGCTTTTCAGTTTAACACTGTTCATTGTACTTCAAATAGACTAGTGGCACTCTAGTTTAGTCTTAGCTCACTGTATTATCACTCCAGTTTAGTTGTCATCCATTGCATTTTTAAATTGTATTAGTTGTTAAATTTAAATACCACGGTCTACATTATTTACAAAACTTCTTTTGTTCCAACCTCATATTAATACATAATCATTGGACAGAAGTTAGTATCAGTCTAAGACCTAGAGTATTTTGCAACCTTTTTACCATTTCACAAACAAGCCTTTTCTCAAAGACCATTCTAAAAAGGAAATCTATAACTTTTGAGTGAGGCCTAGTGGTGTTAAATTGAGTTGCAGAACAGAATTAGAAGCTAGTTTAGAGTATAAATCTTATTATGCTACAAATGTTCTTTTCCAAATATATTCCAATAAACCTTTAATCATGGATGAGATGTTGTAACATTGTAAGTTGATTTTTGATTGTTTAGTTAGGAGAACTTCATTTACACTTAACTTGTCCATTTCCCAAGCTCTTCCAACACATCTTTAATGAATGAATTGGATAAAGTTTAAGCTCATGTTGTGATTTATTTCCTTGAAGTCATTATCAAGCTTTGCATTTGTTGTTTGCTAGCCATAGTTTAGGCTTTGTTCTGTTTCAGTATTTTCATTTGTCATTTGCCATCCATAATTTAGGCTTCACTCTGTTTTTAACCAGTAGCTTCTTCTCACTAGCATTTATTTCTTTTCCTTGTGAACATAAAACCATAAAAACCAAAAACATCATAAAACACTAGACACAATGTAGTGAGAAACAAATACCTAGGCACATATAGTGCACCACACTTCAGCAGTTTACCAACCCTGGTTGACAATTAATGAACTCAATTTAGGAACACTAGGTTGAGCACAAACATTTTAGCGCCGTTGTCGGGGAAGTGTAACTAGGTAGCCTTGTTTCTTAACTCCCAAAAACAATTGTATGCATAGAGAGAGAGACTCAAGGGGTAGATTCATAAGAAGTAGCAGCAGAAGCTTGATTTCTAGAACACCACTTGTTTCACCTAGACCAAGAGCCAGCATATCTCCAACTCAGACCCACATTCCATCCCTTACCAATCCTAGACTCCCAGAGGACTTAAGATCAGATATTCCATTAGGAAGACCTTCCATTTAATCCACTGAACCTGCCTTAGAAGAAGATTCAAGGACCCCTGCTAGAGACACAAACTTTTCCACTTCCATAGAAAAATCAACTATGGCAAAAGAAGGGGGAGGAGGAGTCTTTAATGGAGAACGCACATTATTTGGAGGGGGTAGAGGTAGAGGTAGAGGTGCAAAAGGAGAAGGAGGTAGAGGAAGAGGTAGAAGAGAAATGGGAAGCTCTTTTGGGTTTCCTATAGTAGATGAAGAAACCAATACAACCATGAAAAACATTTCACCCTCTGTCCTTCCAAACTTTTATGGACTTAAAACTGAAGATCCTGAAACCTTCCTATTTGAATTTGAAGTCCTATGTAGAACTTATGACTAATTACAAGATGCTCAAAAACTTAAACTATTTCCTTCAACATTGAAAGGAGCAGCATTGAAGTGGTTTATGAGTTTGATCAATAGTTCTATCAAGACATGGAAAGATATGAAACAAGCATTTTTAGAGAGGTATTTGGATTATTGTATGCCAGTTAGTCATAAGGAGGAAGTGTTCAAGATGATACAAAAAGAGGATGAAAACTTGGAAGATTTGTTGGAGAGATTTCATTACAACATCAAAAGAGAAAAAATGGAAAACTTAGATCAAGACACCTTAAAAGCGCTCTTGTTGAAAACAATTAGGGATGAATGGTTGGATATCCTTAACATGATGGGAAAAGGGGATATATCTCAGCTCACATTACCTGACATATCTGAGTTATGTATCAACCTTTCAAGAGGGAAATCTAAAACTGTGAAAGGACCAAGAGACCCTGCTCTTGCAAGGGTAAGTAAGTCTGCTTCTGGGACAGTAAGTAGGGCAGAAATAGGCCATATGCTTGATGAATTCAAATCTGAAATCTTAGGGAGTCTTAGTGAACAAATAGACACCCTTAAGCTACAAAACAAGCAAAAAGTTGAATCTGATGCCTTAGCAATATTTTGTCCCAGATGTAGAAAGAAGCATGCCCTGAGAGAATGTCCTTTGGATGCAAAATTTGTAGAGACCTATGTCATTTGTTCAGAAAAACATGAGACCAAGAGTTGTCCTTCACTTCCTGGTCTTAAAGTTGTCTTTCAAGAGGAAACCCCTACAAGTTCCACAGAATCTCTCAATTTTGTCTCTAGAAGTCCTTGGCTAGGACCTCAAACACAAGGATTTCATGATCAAATGTATAATCAACCTCCACCAAATTGGAATTCTTGGCAACAACCTTGGCCCAAATTTCAAAATCAATCTCAAGCTTGGGCACAAGGGGTACAAAATCCCTATGGAAGATACTCTCAGTACTATCAGTATCCACCATCCTATCCACCATATCCACATTTTCCTCAACAAAATCCACAACATCAAAATCAACCACTTCCATTACCATTTCCTCAGAAATCAAATCAGTTTCCTGCTCAACCCATACCAAACCCCAACAATAAAAATCCTCAGAATACATACATGATAGAAGGTCAACAATTTCCAACTTATTTAATTACTCCTCTAGACCTTAGTGATGTTCAACTTAGGTCTGGAAGAATACTTGAAAAGAGGAAACCTTCTGTAATCATACAAGAACAAGACAACTCTGAGGAAGACTCTCTACGGGAAAATAAAAGTCTTGCAGAAGATACATCTTTTCAGGACCCAAAATTTGAAAAATTAAAACAAAAAGAACCAATAATTTCAACTCCTGTATTAGAGCAGCCATCAACATTTACTCCTACACCTCCCTTTCCAAAAAGATTACAAATTGATAGAGGTGTAGAAAAACAAATTATGGTGCCTAATTATGATTTCCTAGATGAGCTGAGAAATGTTTGCATTAATATTCCATTATTACAAGCCATCAAGGAAATTCCAATTTTAGCAGAGACAATAAAGGAGTTGAGCATGAAGAAAACAAGAAAAAGAATAAGAGAGACAAAGAAAATTCAACTGGCAGGAAAAATAGCAGACATTATTATGGGTAATATTGTTAATCCAAAGTATCTAAACCCAGGAAATCCAGTTGTCAAAATTCACATCAATGGAATTAAGATCCAAAACACACTCATTGATTTAGGAGCAGCAATCAATATCATGAGTAGACAAATCATGGATAAACTGAAACTTCCTAATCTTCTCTTTACAACCACATTATTACAATTGGCAGACAGATCTGTGATCAAACCTGATGGGGTAATAGAAGATATTCCAGTGTCCCTAGATTCTTGGGAGTACCCTGTGGATTTCATGATCCTAACTCCTAAGAATAATCTAGGAGGACATCCCATTATATTAGGAAGACCTTGGTTAGCTACAGCTGATGCTTTCATTAGTTGTAGATCCGGTGATATGTACATCTCTGATGCTAGTTCAACTAATAAATTCATTTTGTATCCTCCAGCAAGGACAATTACAGATTTAGATGATACTCAATGGATAGAGGATGAAGAAGATTTACAACCTCTCTTCACAATTTCAGAAATTAGTGAAGATAGTCAAATTCTAAATACTTTAGAAAACTTTGAATCCTCTTCGGAATGCAAACATGAAAAATTTCAAAGAGAATCCAACATTGAGTTTTTATCATCAAGACAGATGTCTCTTTATTCTATGGATAAATTTGGCAGCTCTACAATTGAGATATTTCCAGGCAAAACTTTAAACATAAACAAGAACCTAGAAAAATCTCAACAAGAAGAGCTAGTCAAGATCTTACAGAGACATTCTTCTGCATATGCATGGGAGTACACTGATATGAAAGGGATAAGTCCCAAGACTTGCACTCATCACATCTAAATAGAGGAAAATTGTAAACCAATCAGACAACCTCAAAGAAGGATGAATCCAAATCTTAGGGAGATTGTTAAAGAAGAATTGCAGAAATTGTTGAATGTCAACTTTATCTATCCTATTTCAGATAGTCAGCGGGTTTCTCCTTTGGTAATTGTGCCAAAGAAAAATGGTAAATGGAGGGTATGTATTGACTACTGAGAATTAAACAAAGCTACTCTTAAAGACCATTTTCCCTTACCTTTCATAGATCAAGTGTTAGATACATTAGCTAGAAAAAAGTACTTCTCATTTCTAGATGGGTTTAGTGGTTATAATCAAATTCAAGTAGCACTTGAGGACCAAGACAAAACCACATTTACCTGTCCTTGGGGTACCTATGCTTACCGAGTATTACCATTTGGATTATGCAATGCACCTGCAACATTTCAAAGGGCAGTATTAGGAATTTTTTCAGATCTAATACATGATTGTGTAGAGGTATATATGGATGATTTCACAGTTTATGGAAACACATTTGAAGAAGCTTTAGAAAACTTGGAAAAAGTCTTAAAAAGATGTAAAGAAGCAAATCTTTCACTTAGTCATGAAAAGTGTTTTATGATGTTTACTGAAGGAATTGTTTTAGGACATCACATTTCAGGGGATGGGATTAGAGTTGATGAGTCTAAATTTGAAGTTATCTCTAACTTATCTATTCCAATTTTTCAAAAATATGTTAGGAGTTTTCTTGGATTTACAGGGTATTATCGAATATTTATAGAAAAATTCACTAAGATAGCATCTCCACTCTTCAAATTACTTACCAAAGACTGTGAATTCAATTGGAATTCTGATTGCCAGTTAGCCTTTGAGACCTTGAAAACAAAAATTTCTGAAGCACCTATTTTAAGGGGACCTAACTGGGAGTTACCTTTTCATATTTCAATAGATGCCTCAGATACAGCTCTAGGAGCAGTATTGGGACAAAAATACCTGATTCCTTATGCCATCTACTATACCAGTAAAAATTTGACTCCTGCAGAGTTAAACTATACTGTAACTGAAAAAGAGTTTTTAGTTGTTGTTCATGCCATAAACAAATTCAGACACTATATAACAAGCTATGAAACTTTTGTTCACACAGATCATTCTACAATTAGATACTTAATGAATAAATCAATTACTAATGGCAGAGTCATAAGATGGTTATTGCTTTTACAAGAATTTAACATTACCATTCTAGATAGGCCTGGAAAACAAAACACAGTAGTTGATTTCCTATCTAGACTCCAAAACATCAAAGATGACAATCCAGTTGAAGATCAATTTCCTGATGAATATCTTTTTGCAATTTCTACTCAGACTCCTTGGTTTGCTAACATTGCTAATTATTTAGTTTCAGGGAAACTTCCTTCATTAATGAATGCAAGAGAGAAAATAAAAATCATTTATGACAGTGCAAAATATTAATGGGTTGCTAATGAGTTGTACAGGACAAGTCCATATTTTATCATTAGGAAATGTGTTCGAGAAGATGAGATGCCTGAGATTCTCAAAGCATGTCATGATGAACCTTGTGGCGAACACTTTGCTGATAAGAGGACAGCCTATAAGATCCTTCACTTAGGATATTATTGGCCATCCCTTTTCAAAGATGCTAAAGAGTATGTCAAAAGGTGTGACAGTTGCCAAAGGGTAGGGAAACCTTCTCCTTCAGGTGAGATGCCATTGCAGCCTCAGGTACATATTGAACCTTTTGAAAAATGGGCTTTGGATTTTGTAGGATCTATTATTCCTCCATCAAGACAAAAGAGATATATATTAGTTTGCACTGATTATGTTACCAAATGGGTAGAAGCCAAGCCATTACTTTTTGCTAATGAAGCATCTGTAGTTAATTTTCTTTTTGAGGATATTTTTACTCGTTTTGGTGTCCCAAGGGAAATTGTTACAGATCAAGGAGCTCAATTCACATCAAGGCTAGTGGAACAAATGATGGAGAGGTACAAAATTAGACACATAAAATCTACTCCCTATCATCCACAAGCAAATGGTCAAGTGGAATCTACTAATAAGGTTATTGAAGGGATCCTAACAAAGACTGTCCATTTACATAGAAAAGATTGGGTAGATAGGCTTCCTGAAGCCTTGTGGGCCTATAGAACCACATGGAGAAGCACAACAGGCCATACTCCTTATGAACTTGTTTATGGAAAACAAGTTTTGTTTCCCATAGAGTTCCAGATTCGAACTTTCAAAATGGTAGTTCAGCTAGGACTTGATCTATCAGAGGCACAAAAGCACAGATTGGAGCAGATTAATGAATTGGATGAGATCAGACAAGATGCAGTTCAGAAAACCAGTATAGTCCAACAGCAGAGGGCTAGATGGCATGACAAGTACATCAAGGAAAATAAGTTCAAAGAAGGTGACTGGGCTCTCTTGTTTGATTCAAAGTTCAAGGATTTTCAAGGTAAATTTCAAACACATTGGCTTGGGCCATATGAAATTATGAGAATTTTTGACAATGGAGCAATAAAAATCAAGACAATAGATGAATAAGATGTTACTTTTCTTGTGAATGGTCATAAATTGAAGCCGTATCACAAACCACTCTCAAGAGAAGAATTTGTCAAGAAGTTCCAGGAACACAGTGATGTGAAGTTAATGAAGAAGAATCTTTCTTCTTCATCAACTTAATTGAATTTTCTGAAGTCAGACATATTGAAAAAATAAAAAAATAAAAAAAATAAAAATAAAAGTATAGACATGAAAACCAATCACTGATTGGCATGTTTATACAGAAAAGATAGAGTGAAAATCATAATCTTTCTGGCACTCTAACTTTTCCCTTTTTTTTTTTTTTTGCAAGCAGTTGTTACAAAATCATAAGTGCAGATCCATTTCACTTATGATCCATCTCATTTCACTTCATTTCATTCCATACTTCATTCATTTCATTCCATTCATTCATATCATATCTTATTCCATTCATTCATCTACACTTCATCCATTTCACTTCATGGTCCACTTCATTTCCATTTCAGATCTTTAATTTTGATCTCCTTTCTGCAATTGAATAATACACAGCAGAAATTGCAGGGCACTTTTTCACTCCATTTGATAAGTTGTGATCCATTCCACTCCATTATTCACTTCATTCATACTCCATCCTACCATATTTCATTATCCATTTCATACAACCTTTCAACATTCCAGCTTCAAACCATATTTCAAGTCCTCTACAGGTAAATTCTGCAATCAGTTGGACATTCTGCAGCTAGTCAAACATTTTGTAGCCAGGTAGACATTCTGCAGCCAAAGAGCCTGAAAGCACTGGCTAGTAATCATTTGATTTGCAACAAAATGATTCTGCAGATCCATGAACAAGCAAAATCAAGAAGGTGATGAAGACTCAAAAAAGTATTGATTTTCAGGGGAGAGCAAAGCATATGAAGATCACAAGAAAATCAAAGAAAAGTCAAAGGTGTGAAGTGATTATAATGACATATCATGAAAAATTTTAGCGTATTTTAGTTGTATATTATTCAAAAAGTGTTTTAATTAATTTTGTTGATCTTGCCTAACAAACCTCCCGCAAAAAATTTGGATAAAACTCCTTTTGTTCCACCATTTCAAAACCCATATCCGATCATCATTTCAAAATCTAAACGGTTAAAAGGCTAAATTGATTGGATTTGTCACGTCACTAAGAATTTAATGATGATTTTTGAATTCGTTACAAAATATCTCTGCGGTCTTCTCACTCATTGATTCGTTTTCTTCACCTCACCTCATTAATTCATTCCGTAACCACTCCATATCACTCTTTCTCGTAGCCAACCTTTAACCATTTAGGTCTATGAGACAGAGCTCTGTAACAACCATTGTCACCGTGAACAGAGGAAACATTTGGGGAGCAAAAGCAACTTGTTAACGACCATTCTCACCATGAGCAGAAGGCTGGTGAATTGAAGATTGAAGAAGATTTATGGGCCTCATCGTGAGAACAGAACCAGTTGGCACTAAATACTTGGAAGGCTATCCCCAAATCCGAGAAATCTTACAACAAGTAGGATGGTTACAATTCCTTGAAAAATTCAGTGGCTTCCACAAAGAGGTTACTAAAACCTTTGCAAGATCTTTTAATGGGGCCGAGGTTGAAGTTGGAGATATCAAATTCACTGTCACAGAGGCTTTTATTGCAGAAGCAACGGGACTGCCTAGACAAGGAGAAAGGTGGTTTAAGAACAGAGAATTTCATAACGAAGGTTGGAAGCAGATACTCAAGTCACCAGGTATGGATGTCACTGTTTTTAAAAAGGGTATCCCTAGCTCTGCATTAAAGAACAAATGGAGGAACATGCTGCTTATCCTACAAAAATTCATCACTTGTGAAGGTAGATATGGTACTTTCTATGTTTACCATATTCGATTGATAATGCATTTCTTAGAAGAAGAACTTAATTTTCCCTATTTCTTGCTTCAAAGTTTAAATAAAATGGCTTCAAGTATTCAAAAGAGAATTCAATTTCTGGAGACAACCTTATACCACCATGGTTTAGTCAAGATTTTAATTGAACATCATTTAGCAAAAATGGGAGACACTTAGGATAACTTCTTGGTGAGAAATCGCTTTGAGGAACCAAAAGAACCCTCACCTGAACATGAACCTAAAAAAAGAAGCAGAAGATGGAAATCCTCCAAAGCTGAAACTGGTAAAACAATACAAGAAAGCAGTGAAGAAATGATCTCTGAAAAATTAGTTCAGATTAAGAAGCAGCTTAAGAAAGAGAGGATCATAAGAAAATTTGCCAGAGAAAAAGGAGAAGGGCCATCTCAACCAAGGAGGAGCCACAGACTGAGGGGGATACTAAAGAAAACAAAATTTAAACAAACCGGAGTCATAAACATAGAAGATGAAGAAACACCTACTGAGGAGGATTTTGATGAAGAAGTTCCAGAAATTGATCCTGCACAGTAAGAAATTTACAACTATGTTGAAACATTGGAGAGAAACGCTTCAGAGAATAGAGACAGAACCCCTAGTCCTCCACAGTCCGAAATAGATGTGCTAAGAAGAGATAAGTACGAGCTAGAAGTACTTAATAGACATATCAAGACTGAGAATGATATTCTGAGGGAGCAAGTTAAACTAAAAACCAGTATGAACTCAACCATGTCTCTACAAATGGACAAAGTGGAAAAGGCCAATGAAAAGTTGAAAAAGAGAAACAAAAAGTTAATCAGGGCACTTACCAATTTAAGGTTCAAGTTAGTCATCAGGAAGCCCAGAAGGCCTTTAACTACCAGGAAAAGCAGAAGAAGAGGGTTGGATGTTCTTCCAGAGGTCTCTGAGTTCATGGAATAGTTGCATGAGGACGTGCAAGAATCTAGCAGTGGGGGTATGTTGAGCTCCAAGAATGATCTTTCTTCCACCACATTACACTCCATTTCTTTTGTCCATTATTAATCCCAGGCTCAAATGATCAATGAAATTAGTTAAAATTGCTTTAAGAATGAATATTATGACTAACTGGCTATGTTTTTATGATTTTGTCATTGTAGTGCTTTTTGAACTAGGACTAGCTATAGAATGCAGACATTCTATAGCCAGTTGCCAATTCTGCAGTTGTCTTCATGTCTAAGCAGGTTCTAGGTGTCCTCTCAGAGAAAACCACACATGGTCGTATTCCAAATCATGCCCTCAGCATTTGTTGCTCTCCACGAAGATTGAACGGAATTATGTACGTGGTTATGCATGTGGGAACTCAAACTAGGAGATAGACTCCTAATAGGACAAGGACAGTCCAGATGTCCTTAGTCATATTATGATGCCACCTCTAGAGTTCTAGTTCGATTTTAAAATGGAAAGACAATTATCCCCTGATTATCTCAGATTCTATTATGTAAATTTGCTATAAATGTAGCTCGGGAAACCGAGGGACAAGGTTAGATTTTGGTTAGATTTTATGGTTGATTGCTAGATTTCTGAAGCCCGAAAACACTCTATTTTGAAGTAATCTCTCTTTAATGAAAGAAACATCATTTCCTTGAAAGCGTTTAAGTCGATCTTAAAGTAGATTTCGTGCTACTATGGTGGTAGAGGGCCCCTGCCTCCTAAGCAGCCTTGTTTATACAGTAGATAAGTATTTTAGTCTCGTTTTTATTTCTAGTTGAGGCAAGTTTATGAAGTTTATGTTCATACTTGTTTACATTAATTATCACAGCTAGACTTACTCTAATAAGCTCTTCCAAAATATCATTATGATGAATAAGGCATAGCTGTGGTATTGTAGGTTTTAATTGCATTTTCTTTCGTTAATTATCACGGTTGGACTTACTCTAATAAGCTCTTCCAAAATATCATTATGATGAATAAGTCATAACTGTGGTATTGTAGGTTTTAATTGCTTGTTTACACTAAGTGTCATAGCCGATCTTACTCTTATAAACTCTTCCAAAATATCATGAACAACGAATAAGAAACAGTTGTGGTGTCTTAGATTCTAGTTGTATTTGCTTTCAGTCTTATGTTTATGTTCAATTGCATTGAATAATACAGCCATACTTGTTTTCACAAACTCTTTCAAAATATCATTCATACTAAATGAGATGGGCTGTAGAATTCCTTAGGTTAGTTGCATGTTAATTTAGTTATAGCACTCTGGAGGCAGAATGCATTTGGTTCAGCTCTGTCATTTCATTTCCAGTTTGATAATGGCTTTTCAATTTAACACTGTTCACTGTACTTCAAATAGACTAGTGGCACTCTATTTTAGTCTTAGCTCACTGTATTATCACTCCAGTTTATTTGTCATCCATTGCATTTTTAAATTGTATTAGTTGTTAAATTTAAATACCACAGTCTTCATTATTTACAAAACTTCTTTTGTTCCAACCACATATTAATACATAATCATTGGAAAAAAGTTAGTATCAGTCTAAGACCTAGAGTATTTTGCAACCTTTTTACCATTTCACAAAAAAGCCTTTTCTCAAAGACCATTCTAAAAAGGAAATCTATAACTTTTGAGTGAGGACTAGTGGTGTTAAATTGAGTTGCAGAACAGAATTAGAAGCTAGTTTAGAGTAGAAATATTATTATGCTACAAATGTTCTTTTCCAAATATATTCCAGAAAACCTTTAATCATTGATGAGATGTTGTAACATTGTAAGTTGATTGTTGATTGTTTAGTTAGGAGAACTTCATTTTCACTTAACTTGTCCATTTCCCAAGCTCTTCCACACATCTTTAATGAATGAATTGGATAAAGTTTAAGCTCATGTTGTGATTTATTTCCTTGAAGTCATTATCAAGCTTTGCATTTGTTGTTTGCTAGCCATAGTTTAGGCTTTGTTCTGTTTTAGTATTTGCATTTGTCATTTGCCATCCATAGTTTAGGCTTCACTCTGTTTTTAACCAGTAGCTTCTTTTCACCGGCATTTAGTTCTTTCCCTTGTGAACATAAAACCATAAAAACCAAAAACATAATAAAACACTAGACACAACGTAGTGAGAAACAAATACCTAGGCACATATAGTGCACCACACTTCAGCAGTTTACCAACCCTGGTTGACAATTAATGAACTCAATTTAGGAACACTAGGTTGAGCACAAAAACATATCGAAATCTTATTACAATCACTTCAATCACTGGTATAATCCATTTATCGCATCACGCCTCATTTAAACAATCACCTTATAAAGCAATTCGGTAAAAGTTGCGATTACCCGAACCCGATGAGCTAATAAAGAAATAAACATAAAGTTCTAAATTTTCATAAAGCACAGCCGCTTGACTTCTTAAATGCGCACTTCGCATTTTGCAGAACTTAACTAAAAGCAAACTCATTTCCCACATAAAATTTGTGATATGCGATTTGCGCAGATCGCATTCCGTAGGATTTATGGGTAACATCATAAATGAAAAATTTATAACTTACAATTTACAATGAATGGTATTTAATTAATCAAACATGCGAAATGTCTTAAATTTATCGATATACACTTCACGTGAAGGTGTAATAGATTTGATTTTAAGTGATTTTTGATGATTAACTACATTTAATAGAAGTAAGGTTTTGACAGATTCATATCTACTCCGAGCATGCTATTGAACGTTGCATTTGTTTTCAATTATGTTTTCCTCTCTACTCTCTATATTTTTAATGTTTTCTCTGTTTTCTTGAAATCAAGAAACCCCTTAATGGAGCGAGGCAAATGAGATGAGCAAGAAAGGAAAATAAATTGCCCAAACATCATCTATTGAAGGCACAGATATGTCTACCATGTTTTCAGACACTACCTGCAACAAGGATTGTGGAATTTCATCATGGGAAGCAATGTATCAATTATTTGAAGACAAAGATCCAAGGGTAATAACCAAAGTCGCTACAACAGGCACGTCAGTTACTTAAGACGTGACTTATTTTGACGTTGCATGTTCATTCATCCAAAAGGTAGCAGAAAGGCCAAAGATTCTTCCCTATACAAACATGGTTAAGTGGGTAATCGACCACTTAAGCATAGAATACAAAACATTCAAAGATTCAAAAGGTAAGAATATTGGGTCATTCAGGTCAGAAGACTTACAAGCAATGTACAATCTACCCTCCCCGCAACAGAAATATGACAAAGCTTTTGTCCAAAGCTTTAAAACAAAAAATCCAGATCTGATGAAAGTCATAAAGGAATGGAAAGAAGACCAAGGCAAACTTAAGCGAGATAAACTCGGTATGTACCCAATTGTCCAAATTCCTTCCCCTTAATGTTTTGTTGTCGGTATGTTATCTAGATTATGTGCAAAACCTGATACCACTAGGTTTTTGTAGATTGGGTCCCATTAATTGACACAATCATCAAGTCCTTAATTCTGAATTGGGAAAATATCCTATTTGATAATTTAGCTATAAAAATCATGGAGTATAGGAATAAAATAAGTGTTTCATCTAGATAAATTCCCCCCTTTTATATGAGTGCATGTGCCATGGACGCAATTGTTTTTCTTCTATTTTTCCTGTGATGGGATGGAAATGGACGACCCAAGACCCTAACCCAATCCACATTTACCATAGAGCCCTTTGGGATTCAGACTTCCATTTGCATTTTCACAAAATTTTCCATAGATTCATGTTGCCTATGCACCAGATTATATTCAATGGGAAAGCCCCTAGGGTTTCCAAAGAGGCTAGTATATACATTTTTTCTGTTGCTAGATGGTTTGCAGATGAAATTTTCACATATATCAGAGTATTTGGGATTTATGCTTCTCCTCATGCCCTACCATATTATGTTCCTGATAAGTTACTTGCAAGAGAGATAGCCTACCATCTTGTTGTAAATGGTATTTCTAAACAGCTTAAAGATTCTAAGAAGGTCGTTTGGCCTAATTTCCCTTTACATTGTGGTACTTTTGCACTTTTTGATATTGGTCATGCCTACAAGGAAATGTTGTAATTTAATCTATTGAATTTGGTAGTAATGCCAAAGCGACCATATGATCCTAATGATGTAATTAAGAACTTCATCACAGAGCTCAAAATGAAGCCTTTTGTGAAAGAAATAGACAGATTTGATGATTTATTTCAAGGCATTGAAAATTTTTCAGATGTACTCAAGTTTGCATCCATTCAACTCAATCATGACGATTTGGAAGCCTTCCAAGCATACAGAAATAAGAGACTAGAAAGAAATCCTCTTGACTTATTGACTATTGAAGATGTCATCATACCAACTCCAAGTATTAGCTTGGATGATGAAATTAAGGACATGTCTGAGGATGAGTTAGAAAAATCAGAGCATCCATCTCAGAATGAGGATCATTCTGAAAATGAATCCGAAAATAGAAAGGAAAACCCAGAAAAGATAATTGATTAAGTATTCCAAGAGATTGAGATGCAGGATAAAAAAGAAAGCAATGGAACAGAGTCAACTTCTCAAGAAGTTCAGCACATTCAAGATACATTATATTAGTCAAAAAATTCCCAACCAAAGAATTTGAATAGTGAATGGGATGAGTTTTCTAAAGTAATAAAAACTCTTAAAACAAATCCCAATACCGATCAAGCTACTAGTTTTCAGACACCCGAACATTCCCAGAAGTTAGTGGAAATTGTTACACCACTAAACAAGTTCCATAAACTCATGTTCGAGAGATCATTCCGGTTTATCCCATGGAATAGGTAGTGTTACGAGTTGAGGAAATTCCTTCACTAGATATCTTCTACAGTCCTAGACATAAGGCTGTAGTCAAGAGAAGAAAAAGGAGAAGAATTGATGATACATTCACAAACCTTACAAATGAATCTGTTGATGTTTTGTGGAAGGATCCTCAAGTTGATCCTACTGAACATTTAACCAAACTATCACAGTTTGCAGGTGCATATGCTACTGCCACTATTGATAAAGCTACTGAGGTTAAAATTTTAATGAAGCAAAATAAGATAGAATACAAGAATTAGAGAGACCTTTGAATCAAGAAAATTTTAACTCCAGCGAGCAAATGAAATTAAAGATGTCCCAATTTCAAAAGGATTTTGAAAGTCTTAATTTTCAGCATTAAGTACAACTCACTGAGAAGAAAACACAACTGGAAGCAGCAATGACTAGATTATAAAGCCAGCCATGATTAGAGAATTTCATAAAAGAAGCATTGTATATAAATGCTAAGTTAAAGCAAAAACAAGAAGTACGTTTCCAACAAGCTTTGATTACTGGTTCTTATTGTGACTCAAGTGAAATATTGATCCAGCAAGTAGCTATCCAGAAACTTGAACGCGAGAAGATCGAGAAGAAAATCAATGAACACATTCAATGGCAAGCATCGGACTCAGGCAAGGAAGCTAATCTACCCCAAGTAGATAAGTTCCACAAGGAAATATTATTCAAAGGTTGGGAAGCATAGATAAATCAGGCAAAGAAAGAAGCAGCAAAAGCATTCAAGTTGGTAAAGGAAATTTATGAATCTGTGTGTGAACAAATTGTGAAAGCAGAACTTATCGAAGAGTGCGTGTATGAAGTTCTCCCATAAGTTAAACAGCTGGAAACACAGTGGAAACAAAAGGCAGAAATGTAGGATGAAATAATTTAAAAATTAAATAAGTTTAATCAAGAAAATTATTGGAAATTTCTAATCAAACCTTATCATCAATACCAGACCCTGCAGTCTTTAATGAATTCGACAAGAATATCGCAGCAGCACTCTCAAATTTGATATTCAAAGGACGGGTCAGATCAAATATTTCGCAACCAACTTAGCTCAAGCCCGTGCTAGATATTTTTCAACTTCGGGGGGAAATCCAAAAGAAAGATCGAAACTCATAAGTCATATTGTTACTTTATTTTCCTAAATTGTAGCTAAAGTTTGTCTTACGAGAATGGTTGTTTGAAACCTCCTCTATTTTTTGTAATAATCAATTTTAGAACATAATTAGCTTAGTATTTAAATCCCTCTCATGCATTTAGAGAAGGGTCAAGAAATTTTCAAAAACATTTGCAAAGAATGCACTATTGTAAGTTTGTGAATGCTTTGATGAATTAATGGAACACAGTCTATTATATCTTGACAATTAAAGTTGTTTAACAAATGTTGCACTACTCTACTCTTTAAAATGCTTGAAAGTGAAGAGGATCAGATCAATTACTGTCATTTTCCATGAGTAGAACTTCATACATATGGTACTTCTATTCACTTGTATTAAGTTTTGCTTTA
This sequence comes from Pinus albicaulis, assembly GCA_034641835.2. NCBI lineage: Eukaryota > Viridiplantae > Streptophyta > Pinopsida > Pinales > Pinaceae > Pinus > Pinus albicaulis. The sequence continues at coordinate 8,809,686 of MU968381.1, forward strand.
TAGATTGACAGCCATCTTTTTATTGCATTATATATTTGAAACGTTATTATAGATGAATGTTACATGCACTTATGTTCTAATATTTTTCTGCGATTTCTTAACCAATATATAATCACACATATGAATGCGATATATTTTTCACAATTCTTCTAATCAAACTATTTTGTTAGAAGGATCATCTTATATAATTTTCATCTCTTTCAACTGTTAAATAATCTACATTACTAATAGTTGAAGGATATCTCTTTAGATCGCATAAAGGAAGAAACACCCCGGGTATATAGTAGAATAGATAGTTTAGATAGATGCATGTGATAGATTAGAATCATTTTCCATTGCATGTTGTATAATCAAAAACACACCCCAAAATAATTTGTTATTGGTAAACTGGTCCCACTATCCCCAGTCAGAGCCACCACACCAAACAGAAAAGGAGTTGCTTTAAGGTCTGAACTGGGTGGTTTTCCCTGATGTTGTGGTAGCAGAATTCCAAGGCCTAAACATTCTAGCGCTAAAAGGAGGGCCTTGTGAATGGAAAAAATCTCTAATCAATCTAAAGGTCAATCTAAGAGTCTCTCTCCCTCTAGATCGCCATCAACTTCCAAAAAATTATCTAGATCCTCATCTTTAAAATATGAAGTTGATCATCCTTCTCCTAAGTCTCCTAGTGATACTAAACCCATATTATCTCCTGATTCTTATCAAACTTCCCCAGAAGTTTAGTCTTTGATAGAAAAGTTAGAGAGAGTATCCATTTCTGTTGAAAAGCCTGAAACTTCTCAAATATCGGATATCAGTATTTCATCTTCTTTACAACCTCAAATAATATTAACTCGATCAGAAAGTCAAAAGGAAATAATTCTTCCTTTTGAATTTCCCATTGATAGTACTCGAAAGAGAATAAAGAGGACTCAATCAAAGTCAATCACCAATGAGATTTTATTCCATTCACCATCATTACCTCCACTCACTTCCACAACTCCCATTCCAATAATCAGTGTTACTTTAACTAGTTCCAGTACTCAAACTACTATCCCTTCAACTAGTCCTAGCACTCAGCCTACCTCTTCTGCAACTCAAAATCAATCCATCGCATCCACCCAAGCTATATGGCAGGCCAAGTACCTCCACCAAATGTACATCCATGGAACAATCCAGGGGCTATAAATATGTTCGCTCCTCTTCATGCTCTTCCAAAATATCCTGAAAGGTGGTTACCTAAATTTAATCCTGATGATGGTCTTCTAGTAGAAGAACACATTCATAATTTTATGTTAGCCATCAATTTAAAAGAAGTAGTTGAAGAGGATTGTGTTGTAGGATTATTTCTATATACTCTAACAGGATCCGCAGGATCCTGGTATTTTCCACTACCTGCGCGCTCTATAACTAGCTGGAATATGTTCGAAGAACAATTTCTAGCTAAGTTTGGGGATGACGGGACCATTGCTATGCTCATCAATGATTTATCAAATCGAAATGCTAAATCAGGTGAGAATATAAAATATTTTAATTCAATATTTAATAAATTACTCAATAAAATTCCTGCTACATCAGTTCCTAGTGAAAAAGTTCAAATTGAATGGTATATTTCATCTCTTCTATCCAATATAGTTATTTTTGTTGATAAAGAAAAATTGCCGACACGTGCAGAAAACATCAAGGAATCTCTATCTGTAGAAAAACGGATAATTGCTCTTGAGAAGAAGAATTCTCAAGAAGATAGAAAATCAAAGAAGGTGTCTTTCAAATATGATTCTAAAAAGAAGCTGACAAAAGACCCTTTTGATGTGGAAGGTCTTCAAAAAGTTTTGAAGACTATAACAATCGAGATGGCAAATATCAAGAAAAAATTCGCTGAAAATTCTAGCTCAAAAAATAATTTCAAAAACTTCAAGAAAGGTCAGTCCTCTAATACCCAACCTCCAAATATCATATCTAATGCTAAATTTGATCAAGGTATAGAGGAAGAGAAAACATAGGAAGAAGATGATGATGAAGAAGAAGAAGAAGTGGAACTAAATGGAATGTGGGATTTCATCCTACCAAATGAAAAACAACATGAAGCTTTACCTGTGAGTACAAGGAGCAAAAATACTACTAAAGCAATGCAACCAAATCAACAACAAAAGATTTCAAAGACTGCTAAGGATAAATCAGTAAGAAAAAAGTCTACTTCAAAGCCTACACAAACAAGTCCCATTACTTCAGATACTCCACCTGCATCTAAGACAATGGTAGTCTCAGACACTATTGAGTATAATGTAGTTGAATATATGAAGAAAACTAGGGCCAACATTTTAATTCAAGAGCTTACTAAATTAAAGCAGCAACAGAAAATATTACTTAGAGACTTAAATGTGGTTCCTTCTTCAGCCTTACCTGCTCCATTAATAGTACAAGTTGCTAATGAAATGGGTAAGACACCTTCTCCTTCAACTAAAATAGATGCTACATACTTGATTATGATAGGTTATCGATCCATCTCTCATACTCCTCCATTTATTTTAACCTATGAGATCTATAATAAAAATGTTCATAATTATTTAATAGACTCAGGGGCTTCCTCTAATATAATGCCAAATTTAGTTTGTGTTTAGTTGAACATAACTCCTCAGAGTTCCCCTGCTCATACAATACAACTTGATAAAACTAAAGTACAGGTTGTAGGAGAAATAAATTATGTCTCCATCAGGTTGTCATCAAACCCCAAGGTTGCTCAAATAATTGATATACTGGTGGCTAATATTCCTGAGTTTTACGGCTTTGTTTTAAGCTGAGACTGTTCTGAAAAAAAATCATGGATATTTTGCAACACACTGGTCGCATATGTGGCTACCATATAATGGAAAGCCAAATCAAACCCGGGTAGACCGTGAAAAGTTCATGAAACATACAGTCACTGATATTAAAGGAGTAAATGAGCCAGTAGCATTCAATAACAACATTATTGGAAACTACTTAGCAGAGTCATTTTTGGGAAATTTCAATGCTCAACTGTCACCTTTCTTTGATAATGTAGTTGTTTCTCAAATTGATACTTTTTCCAAGATAGATAGTTCTATGTGTAAAAAATTTGTCGATAAAGCAGTAGTTAATTCTTTATTTTGACAGTTCTAAATCTGAAGATGGTGCAAGCATTGGTTGTATTTTAATAAGTCCAGAAAGAGAAAAAACCATGTTAGCCTGTAGACTTGAATCCAATTGTACAAACAATATAGCTGAATATGAAGCATTAGTCCAAGGTTTGTACAAAGCCATTGATATTAATATTAAATATCTGAAAGTCCTAGGAGATTCAGAAATCATTGTTAGACAGGTAAGAAATACCTTTCATTGTAATTCTGGACATTTAATGCATTACGAATCATTAGTCCAAGAATCAACCATTCATTTATTAGCCTTTAATATTTCTTATGTGCCTAGAATTCAGAAAACTAGTGCAGATCTACTGGCTAATGTAACATCAAAGTTAATTCCATCTCAAAAGTTTAGTCCCGATAGATTTTCCAATGAATTAATTTTTAGACCATTTGTTCCTAATAATATTACCAATTGGAGAGTATTCAATAATGATTGAGATATCATAGATTTCTTAACATCTGAAGGATCTTATGATAGTCAAATTTTGGATGAAAACGAACATGACATTCAGATTAAGGAAGAACAAGACGAAAATCCTATTCCTAAGTCTGTTGTCAAGTTAGAATACCTATATGATCTGAAAGATAGTTTTAAAAGAGTTACTAACTCAAAAATTCAAAGCTCTACCTAAATATTTGAGTTAATAAATCTAGGAACTGACGAAAAACCTCAAAATGTCAATATAGGTCTTGGTCTATCTTTCAAAGAAATATTATCATTTATTAAATTGCTTGGAATGTGTAAAAGTGTCTTTGCTTGGGATTACACTGATCTTAAAAAATTTGACACTTATGTTATTCAGCATACCATTCCTATAATCTCAGAAGAAAAACCTATACAGCAGAAGTTGAGAAAAATTCATCCAAATCTTGAAAATAAAATCAAAACCGAACTGATCAAACTCCTCAAGGAAAAAATCATATTTCCAGTCAGGCATTCTAAATGGGTATCAAATTTGGTACATGTTAGGAAGGAAAATGGCGATATTGTAATTTGTATTGATTTTAGGAATTTAAACAAAGCATGTCAAAAGGACAAATTTCCATTACCAACCATGGAACAAATATTGCAGATTGTAGCTGGTTCTGAACTCTTTCCAAATGGATTCTCGGGATATAACCAAATTCTCGTACATCCATATGACAGACTGAAGACTGTGTTCAGGACTAAGTGGGGAACTTACGCCTATCAAAATATGCCATTTGGAATAATTAATGCAATTGCAGAGAGCTATGGACACAGCTTTTAGGGGGCTCATAAATAAATCAGTGGTTATTTAATTAGATGACATTACAGTATTTTCTAAACAAGTAACCAGTCATGTGAATGACCTAAAGCAAGTCTTTGAGAGATGTAAAAGGTATGGCATCTCATTAAACCCAAAGAAACAATTCTTTGCATTAGATTAAGGAAAACTTTTAGGATTCATTGTGTCAAAAAGAGGTATCTATATTGATCTTGAAATTATTGAAGAGATTAAAAGAATTCCTTTCCCTCATAACAAGAAAGCTATGCAGTCATTTCTTGGGCAAATTAATTTTGTTAAAAGGTTTGTCCCTGACTTTTCACAAATAGTTTTACCATTACAAAACATGATTAAGAAAAAATCAGTCTTTAAATGGGGACATAATGAAATAGAAGCATTTTATTTGTTTAAACAATCCATTGTCAATGCTCCATTCCTGACTACCCCCAATTTTCTTAGTCCTTTTACTTTATATACTTTGTTATCAGACACATCATACGTTGTTGTTTTAACACAGCTTAATGACCAACAAATTAAAGCACCAATATCATTTTTCAGTTCCAATTTGCAAGGTACAGAACTAAATTATTCATCTGTCAAAAAGCAAGAATTTTCTGTCTTTAAGGCTATAAAGCATTTCAGGCCATTTCTCCTAAAAAATCACACCAAAATCATAGTTCCATTCTCTGTAGTAAGACAACTATTAATGCAAAGAGAATTAGGAGAGAAAAGGGATAACTGGGTTACCGCTTTACAAGAATATGATGTAGAAATTAGACCCTCTAAAATTGTTAGAGGTCAAGGTTTTTGCAAAATGCTTACAGAAGCATCCCATCTATCATGAGAAGAAGATTCAGGTAACAATGTGAAAATATCAAAGATAAGCCTCAACGATGCACAATCTCAATACGTTGATCTCATATTCTATTTGAAAAATGGATATGCTTTGACACAATTCAGTTACAACATGAAATGAGCTTTGATATTAAAGGCCAAGCAATATGACTTAATCAATGATGTATTGTTTAGGAGAAATTTTGATTTTGTACTACTAAGATGCTTAGAAAAATCTGAAGCAGAAAGAGTCTTTCAGGAACTCCATGATGGACCAGCTGGAGGAAATTTTGGAGGAAATACAACAGCACACAAAATCTTGCATGCAGGTTACTATTGGCCTACACGTTTCAAAGATGCTCATGAATATGCAAGAAAATGCAAAGTGTGTCAAAATGCATCTAGAAGACAAAGGAAGCCAACCTTCCCATTACAGCTAGTTAATATTGAACAACCATTATAACAATGGGGATTAGATATAATCGAAGAGATTGTTCCTAATTAGCTATATTCTCACAGCTACAAATTACTTTACTAAATGTGTGGAAGCAATTCCATTAAAAGTAGCCAACTCTGAGAATATAATTGATTTCATCGACCAATATATCATAACTAGGTTTGGTTTACCTATTGCTTTAATGTTTTATAACGCATCTTACTTCTCAGGAACTTCTATGACGGAATTGCAATCAAAAGAGGTTTTAAACTTAAGTATTCTGCAAATTATTACCCGCAAGGAAATGGTTTAGTAGAATCCACGAATAAAAACTTGATTAGAATAATCAAAAGAACTGTTGATCAAAACCAACGAAGTTGACATAAGTCATTACTCTTTTCTCTTTGGGCAGACCGAATTACTCAAAAATATTCTATTGGCACTTCTCCATTCAATCTTGTCTATGGTGTTAGCGCTTGAATCTACCTCAGGCTGAAGGAAGGCAAGGTTCAAGGCAACATCAAACCAAGCTCAACCTCGTAGCTAGCCCTACGAGGACAGGAGAGGGCTCTCTCCGAATCACACTCAGTAGAAATAAGCAATAGGGTCTGAGATGATTCAAAATTGATACTGATTTTAGGCTAGTAAATAGATATGGAAAGGGGTATTTTGATAAATGACTGGGTTTTTTGGGCAGTATGGGGACAAAGGACAGCATGAGCAGGGAAATTAAATCAGAGACACAGATTATCTCATGAGGCAAGATAGGCAATAGGTTTAGCATTCAATTTTGAAATTATACGGGGTAAAAAGACTGCTGAGAGGTTGACAAGGGCATAATAGATGAATCCTTATCAAACAGAAGAAAACACAGAACATGAATACTTTCCCAAGGCAGAGCAGTAAAATGAATTCTGCCCTTCTCACTTAAAAGCATTCAATTGGAAATGATTATGAAATGAAATGTAAAACATAACAAGCTACATATGAAACAAAAGAAAAGACAAATGCTAAATTCACACCGTAAGAATCTCAGGAGTCAGAGTTGTATCTTTTCATTAAATCTCTGTCAAAACTGTACAGTGAAGCTCTCTTTTATTCCCCTACATGTTCCCCAGAACTCTCTCTTACAAAATGTTTTTTCATACAATAAATAAACCCAACTATGAGAAAACAAATCAACCAAACAATAAGGGATTTGTTTTAATTAAAAGATGATGAGCCAATCATCTGTAAAAGGAGCAGCGTTACATTTTCTGCTCAAATCTGTTGATGGACCAATGAAGGGGCGGAAACCGTAGCTATAGACCCTCTAAGTCATAACTGAAATCAAAATAGGTAATCAAATCCTATTCCTTTGCTAAATTTTGAGCCTAGAATCGTGTAGTTGTTGATTTTAGGCCTAAAGACTCTATTTCTTTGAATGCCACTTGGCACATTCCTACGTGACTGCCCTCAAATTTCTGGAGATGCGTTTGCCACTTTACAGAAATTGGGAAAATATCCCCAATATTTTAATGCTAAAATATGGGTCAAATCTGCCACATATGTTCTTTGGATCTGAAGATGAATCGAATGCCCAAGTATTACAATGACTGCCACCTAAGACATACAACATAATGCCACTTTCAGTTCAATTTGGATCAGGAATACGAAGATGGATCATTTTACATTCATCATTCAGTAATTACTTCACTGTCATTTGCTAGTATGATGACATCTTGCATGCTAAGCCCCATTCTTTCATAACGTCGGTGTTTTTCATTTGGGAGCTCTGGAAGACTAGCTTTAACAGCATCAATATAATCCTGCGTTAAGATAACGTCTGGAAGATCAGGTTCTGGAAAGTATCTGTAATCAGAAAGTCCCTCTTTCACCCGCATCGTAATTGTACGCTGACTTTCCTCTTCCCAAAGTTGAGTTTCCTGGATAATCTCATTACCTTGACCTTCCTGGTGGAGAGTCACCTGTCGAGAAATCTCAAAATCAATGACTCGTTGCATTGCAGAGAATGAATTTATGTTCTTTATCTCCACCTTGCATATCTCCATTAACACCAACATTTGGTTGTTTGACCTCATCAATTGGTAATGGAGCCTGGTAATCTGGTGACTTCATATCAAGTTCTTTAGTTGCCAGAGTGATAGATATCATAGAAACATGTTGAGTTGTTTCCAAAGGTAGTAGTCCTTCTTCAATAGGCTCCCAAACATCGACTATGCTTGTCAAGCTAATAACTGTGGTTTGATACAAACCAGGAACCCGCCGTTTTAAGATCTCAGCGACAACAATGATTTTACTTATTGCCAGAGCATCAACAATTACTGAATCATTATCATCTACAGCATACAAAATTTTCTAAATGGCGGCTACCACTGGAAACTGCTCCAACTCTTCATTTTGAATTAGGATTTCTATATCTCGAAGTTTAGCAAAGTAGAAGTCCCTTTCCTTCTCCAAATTTCTCACAGAAAGCTTTAATTCTACAACCTGTTCAGTCACAGCTTGAACGTGTTCGACAGAAACATAGCCAGGAGGCACTGTTTCCAAATCGAAGAAAGTTATTTCAGACGGATCCGCTGTCATCATAAATCCTTCAAGGTTCAAACCTTAAATTTAAACCCTCCTTTCAATTTTTAACAGAAATCTGTCGACCATGCAATCTCAGAAAATTCCAGAATGGTGCAATAGGGAGCCGAGTTTATGGAACAAAGGCAAATTTTTGTGTATCAGCTCTGTGCACCGCGCACAAGCCTAGTGCACCACGCCTGGTGAGTACGCCGCGCCAGTGGTAATTTGCACTGCGGAGGAGTGCCCAATGCGCCGCGCCGCACTCTAGTACCCAGTTTCGGCTTTCAAACACATGATTTCATTACTCCACATTTAAACTCAAACTTCTATGATGTCTTTGGCATGTAGATAGATTATAAAAACAATGGATTTTCCTTACTTAATTGAGAACCCATTTTATAACATTTGACATTGGTACTTTGAACTTTTCAAATGTGAGTTTTGACTTTCTGACTTAAATGATGGCTCCTTTCGCTGTTTTTGCAGGAATGATGGCGTGGGACTTTAGCAAAGGATAAGGGGAGGCTGCATTTGAACATTTTCAGCTGAGAAACTTTGAATAATTACATATTTAAAAACACATTTTGACGATTTCTTCTTCAAAACAGGGTTTTGAAGAAGAATCAATCTTGCATTATTGACGATAACAATCTTGAAATAAAAACTCACTGAAGACATCCTCATGTCCTGCGGGCATTATTCAATGTTCTGAAGACAACCCCTAGACCTAGAAACTGAAATGACTCTTTTCTGGACCACAGTAACATCAATGACTGCAAATGACGAGAAATGAACTTTGGTGAATTTGACTCTGGCGGAGGACTGAAAAGACCGAGTCTAACATATGAAAAAGAAGTTGTGATTCCTACGAATGTAGTTATTCCCTCTCTTTCATTAGTTCAATTCATTGATGAATCTCCTTCTTCTTCACTACAACTATGAAAATTTCAAATTCTTAAGCTAGAAGAAGAAAGAGAAAAAACTAAGCATACTCATGCACATCATCAATAGATAGTAAAAGCCTCATTTGATTCAACTTCTATTACTCCCAAAAATTTTCAAATTGGTGATTTGGTATTGAAATGGGACAAAGCGCATGAGGAAAAAGGTAAACACACGAAGTTTCAAAAGCTCTGGCTAGGTCCATTTCAAATAATTGAAGAAATAGGCCCATTGACATTCTTATTGAAAGATCTATTAGGAAAAAAATATTCTTTGCCTATTAATGGGCAGATTTATAAAAAAAAAAAAATACTTTTCATAGGAGGTAACGCCTTCTATTCCCTGTATACTAGTGTCTTTTTCTTTTCCTTAGAAAAATAAAAGTTGCCTAATATAATTTTTTGGCTTTTCAAATAAATATCTCAGATGATCCTTTTTTATTTATCACTTATATAAATAAGAAGTATTAACGAAACAATCGAAATATTTGAAAGACAAATTTTTATTTTCACTAAAAGATGCAATTTCATTGAAGTTATTTATTCTTTGATGAACTCTCATACTTATATAGCATGATTATTATGTTATCAGCCCAAAAAAGAATCTTTAACATAGTGAATACTCTTTTATAGAGAAGCAATCTAAAACTCAACATTATCATCCATAATCCTCAAAAGGACCAATGGTTCACCCCATCCGGGAAAACTTATCAATTTTTGAAGGAAATTCAAAAAAGATTATACTAGAAAATCTTAAAAGATAATAAGTCTCATCGCTATCTTGTTTACCATGTTCATAGGGAAATAGTTGAATTGATATTACCAATTCTGCCTACCAAAATAGGGTAATGACTTGAGATTATATCAAGAGAACAAGGGATCTCATCAAGAGCCAGTTTGATCAGTTTAATTACAACTAGTGAATGGCATTGTCATTATTTGGTTACCAAGCCAAGATATTGTCTTTTAAGTAAATAAAAGTATGATACAAAAAAAGAAAAAGTTTCAAAAAAGATCAATTGTATAAAGTTAGAATGTATTTTTGGAAATTGAAAGAAACACTGGATGGGACAATGAATCATTGTTGGGTAAAAGATAACCCTGTCAAGAGCTTAAATTGCCTATTGGATCAGAGGCTCTACCTGTGATAAAAGAGTAAATATTTATAAAGTTGATCTGTAAGAGCCACCTGCTTTATCTTTTTGAACTGAGTAAATATTGATATATATTCGCATACTTATATCTTTAAAAGAGGAATTCTTATTAATTGTAATTAAGAGAAATTTCATTACTTAGTAAGATATTATTTGTTTGAAATTCATTCCTGCAACTATTTTTATTTCAAAAAAGTTTCAGAAATTTCAAAAAGTTAGTCAGAGATAGCTGGTTCTCCCAATTGAATTGCCAATTGTTGCGTTATACAACAACCCCCCATTTATTTTAATAAATAGGGACCCTTTAAAAATAAATAGGAGATTTATTTTATTTAAATTTTAACTTTAAGTCAAAAAACTTTAGGAAATAAAGTTTCTTTTTCTTTTCCACTTTTATTCCTTAGTGTGCATCGCAATTTTCATAGCTTACAAACTTAAAACAATTTTTAAATCCACTAAATCACGTGAGCTATGATATGCGCTAAGCTCTTTCCAAAGCCATATCGAAATCTTATTACAATCAGTTAAATCATCGTTATAATCCATTCATCGCATCACGCCTCATTTAAACTATCACCTTATAAAGCAATTCGGTAAAAGTTGCGATTACACGAACCCGATGAGCTAATAAAGAAATAAACATGAATTTCTAAAGTCTGATAAAGCGCATCCGCTTGATTTCTTAATTGCACACTTTGCATTTCGTAGAACTTAACTAAAAGCAAATTCATTTACAGCATAAAAGTTGCGATATGCGATTTGCACAGATCGCATTTCGCGAGATTTATGGGTAACATCATAAATGAAAAAGTTATAAGTTGTGATATGCGATGAATGGTATTTAATTACTCAAGCATGAAAAATGAATCATATCATATCAAACCGAAATATGAGATCGAAAATCTTAAATTGATCGATATACACTTCACATGAAGGTGTAAGAGATTTGATTTTAAGTGATTTTTGATGATTAACGACATTTAATAGAAGTAAGGTTTTGATAGATTCATATCTACTCTGAGCATGCTATTGAACATTGGATTTGTTTTCAATTATGTTCTCCTATCTATTCTCTATATTTTTAATGTTTGCCCTGTTCACTTGAAATTAGAAAACCACTTAACGGAGCGAGGCAAAGAGAGATGAGCAAGAAAGGCAAAGAAGTTGCCCAAACATCATCTACCGAATGCACAGATATGTCTCCCCTATTTTCAGACACTACCTTCAACAAGTATTGCGGAATTTCATCATGGGAAGCAATGTATCAGTTATTTGAAGATGAAAATCCAAGGGTAATAACCAAATTCACTACAACAAGCACGTCAGTTACTTCAAACGCGACTTATTTCAACGTTGCATGTTCATTCATCCATAAGGTAGTAGCAAGGCCAAAGATTCTGCCCTATACAAACATGGTTAAGTGGGTAAATGACCACTTAAGCAAAGAAGATAGAACATTCAAAGATTCAAAAGGCGATAATATTGGGTCATTCAGGGTAGAAGACTTACAGGCAATGTACCATCTACCCTCCCCGCAGCAGAAATATGACAAAGCTTTTGTCCAAAGCTTTAGAAAAAAAAATCCAAATCTAAAGAAAGTCATAAAGGAATGGAGAGAATACCAAGGTAAACTTAAGTGAGATAAACTCGATACATACCCAATTGCCCAAATTCCTTCCCCTTAATGTTTTGTTGCTGGTTTTTTGTCTAGATTACATGCAAAACCTGATACCATTAGGTTTTCTGTAGATTGGGTCCCATTAATTTATGCAATCGTCAATTACTTAATTATGAATTGGGAAAATATCCTATCTGATAATTTAGCTAAACACATCATGGATTTTAGGAATAAAAGAAGTGTTTCATCTAGAGAAATGCCCCCCTTTTATATGAGTGCCTATGTCATGGACGCAATTTGCTTTTCTTCTAGTTTTCCTACCATGGGATGGAAATGGATGACCCAAGACCCTACCCCAATCCACATTTACCACAGAGCCCTCTAGGATTCAAACTTCCATTTGAATTTTTACAAAATTTTCCATAGAGTCATGTTGCCTATGCACCTGATGATATTCAATGAGAAAGCCCCTAGGGTTTCCAAAGAGGCTAGAAATTATTTTTGTTGCTAGATGGTTTGCAGATGAAAGTTTCACATATATCAGAGTATTTGGGAGTTATGCTTCTCCTCATGTCCTACCATATCATGAACCTTATAAGTTACTTGCAATATAGATAGCCTACCAGCTTGTTGTAAATGGTATTTCTAAATAGCTTAAAGATGTTAAGAAGGCCGTTTGGCCTAATTTCCCTTTACAGTGTGGTACTTTTGCACTTTTTGATATTGGTCATGCCTACAAGGAAATGTCAAAATTTAATCTATTGAATTTGGCAGTAATTCCAAAGCAGCCATATGATCCCAATGGTGTAATTAATAACTTCATCACAGAGCTCAAAATGAAGCCTTTTGTGAAAGAAATAGACAGATTTGATGATTTCTTTCAAGGCATTGAAAAAATTTCAGATGTACTCAAGTTTGCATCCAGTTAACTCAATCAAGATGATTTGGAATCCTTCCAAGCATACAAAAATAAGACACTGGAAAGAATTCCTCTTGACTTATTGACTATTGAAGATTTCATCAGACCAACTCCAAGTATTAGCTTGGATAATGAAATTAAGGACATGTCTGAGGATGAGTCAGAAAAATCAGAGCATCAATGTCAGGATTTGGATCATTCTGAAAATGAATCTGAAAACAGAAAGGAAAACCTAGAAAAGATAATTAATCAAGTAATCCAAGAGATTGAGATCCAGGAGAAAAAACAAAGCAATGGAACAGAGTCAACTTCTCAATAAGTTCAGCACAATAAAGATACACTGGATCAGTCAGAAAATTCCCAACCAAAGAATTTGAATATTGAATGGAATGAGTTTTCTAAAGCAATAAAAACTCCTAAAACAAATCCCAATACTGATGAAGCTACTAGTTTTCAGACACCTGAACATTCCCAGAAGTTAGTGGAAATGGTTACACCATTACAACAAGTTCCAGAAACTCACGATCAAGAGATCATTCCGGCTTATCCCACGAAACAAATAGTGTTACGAATTGAGTAAATTCCTTCACTCGAGATCTTCTACAATCCTAGTCATAAGGTTGTAGTCAAGAGAAGCAAAAGGAGAAGAATTGATGATACATTCACAAAACTTACAAATGAATCTGTTGATGTTTTGTAGAAGGATCCTCTAGTTGATCCTACTGAACATTTAACAAAACTATCACAGTTTGCAGGTGCATATGTTATTGCCACTATTGATAAAGCTACTTAGGTTAAAATGTTACTGAAGTAGAAAGAAGATAGAATACAAGAATTAGAGAGAATGTTGAATCAAGAAAAGTCTAACTCCAACGAGCAAATGAAATTGAAGATGTCCCAATTTCAAAAGGATTTTGAAAGTATTAATTTGCAGCATCAAGTAAAACTCACTAAGAAGAAAACACAACTGGAAGCAGTAATGACCATATTACAAAGCCATCCACGGTTTATGCAGTTCATAAAAGAAGAATTGGATATAAATTCTAAGTTAAAGCAACAACAAGAAGTATTTTTCCAACAAGCTTCTATTATTGGTTCTTATTGTGACTCAAGTGAAATATTGATCCAGCAAGTAGCTATCCAAAAACTTGAATGTGAGAAGATCGAGAAGAAAATCAATGAACACATTTAATGGCAAGCATGAGACTCAGGAAAGGAAGATAATATACCCCAGGTAGATAAGTTCCACAATGAAATCTTATTCAAAGACTAGGAAGCACAGATAAAGCAGGCAAAGAAAGCAACAGTGAAAGCATTCAAGTTGGTAAAGGAAATTTTTTGAATTTTGGTGTAAACGTCTTGTGAAAGAAGAAATTATCAAAGAGTGCACTTTTGAAGTGCTCTTAGAAGTAAAACAATTGGAAACACAGTGGAAACAAAAGGCAAAAATGCAAGATGAAACAATTAAATAATTTTGATCAAGAAAATTATTGGAATTTTTTTATCAAACCTTATCATCAATACCCTACAGTCTTTAACATATTCGACAAGAAGATCATAGCCAACACTCTCAAATGCGATATTCAAAGGTCAAGTCAGATCAAAGATTTCGCAACCAGCTTAGCTCAAGCCCATGTTATATATTTGTCAACTTCGGGGGGAAATCCAAAAGAAATATCGGAACTCATAAGTCATATTTTTACTTTATTTTCCTAAATTATAGTTAAAGTTTGTCTTATAAGGACGGTTATTTGAAACCTCCTCTATTTTTTTGTAATAATCTATTTTAGAACATAGTTAGTTTAGTATTTAAACCCCTCTCATGCATTTAGAGAAGGGTCCAAAAATTTGTCAAAAACATTTGCAAAGAATACAATATTGTAATTTTGTGAATCCTTTGATGAAGTAATGGAACAGAGACTATTATCTTTTGACAATTAAATTTTTTTAACTGATGTTGCACTACTATACTCTTTAAATTGCTTGAAAGTGAAGAGGAGCAGATCAATTACTGTCAGTTTACATAAGTAGAACTTCGTACATATGGTGCTTCTATTCACTTGTATTAAGTCTTGCTTTATAGATTTACTGTAATATTTTTATTGCATTGTATATTTGAAACGTATAGATGAATGTTACATACACTTTTGCTCTAATATTTGTCTGTTATTTTTTATCCAAGATATAATCACACATATGAATGCGATATATTTTTCACAATTCTTTCTTCTAATCAAACTATTTTGTTAGAAGGATCATCTTATATAATTTTCATCTCTTTGAACTGTTAAATAATCTACATTACTAATAGTTGAAGGATATCTCTTTAGATCACATAAAGGAAGAAACACCCCGGGTATATAGTAGAATAGATAGTTTAGATAGATGCATGTGATAGATTAGAATCATTTTCCATTGCATGTTGTATATTCAAAAACACAGCTCAAAATCATTCCTTATTGGGAAACCGGTCCCACTATCCCCAGTCAGAGCCACCACACCAAATGGAAAATGAGTTGCTTTAAGGTTTGGACCGGGTGGTTTTCCCCCATGTTGTGGCAGCAGAATTCTGAGGCCTCAACATGCATGTAGAGAATTCGAGTTACCCAGTTGAGGTGGAGATTCCAAGGTAGTGTACTATTAGTTGTAGCATATTCCAATGTGTACAGGTGGTACATGCAGTCAGAGGAAGGAACTAGAGGAATTGCGCAATTCAATAGTGGGAAATTCTAAAATAATATGGGCCAATTTATTGGAGGAATAGTGAAAGGAAATAGGAGCTTGGAGGGCTTGAAAATTGGCTAAGTGTTGGCTAGAGTCAGACAGTCAAGTAGAGGGATAGATTATACACTTGTAGGGTGTGCTCAAGCTTGATAAAGCATATGTATTTTGTCTCTATTATCTGATTAATGCAACACAAATAGGAAGGGGTTTTGAGCAGTTTCTTTCCCCTAGATAAATATTTGTGCATGTGTGATGTTTCCTCTTTCATGTCTATGATTTTTTTTCTAGATGGTGAATTAACTTTCGTGGATCAATAGAGTAGCTTCAATTCTTGTGATTTAGTAAATTTCATGAGTAGTTTTTAATCTACACATTAATTTCTACATGGTATTATAGTTGGATTCAATGAAGAGCAGATATTTCGAAGTTGTTATTACAAGAGGATTGGATTTGCAGGATCAATTCTTCAGAGCTAGAAGGATGGCTTTCTATGGACTAAGACTCAAATATGCCCTTGAGGGAAGCTCGAATTATGTTTCTTAGAAGGACCGCATTAATGAAGTGTTGGAAGATAATGGGTTGAAGGAATTCATTGATAATGATATTCTGAAACTAGCAACATTTGATGCTCAAGATCTAGCATAATTGAAGTGTCACAGCCAAGGCGAGGAAAATCACATCGGAGGGAGTACAGGACCATATTGTCTCAAATCTCCATGGGAAAGAGACTATGTATCCAATGTGGTAGGCATTGATGGATCTGTTCCAAAATAGTAGTGATCACAGGAAGTTGGTGCTCAAGGACAAACTTTGAAATATCAATATGCAGAAGAATAAGACCATCCCACAGTACCTGAGCAGGTTCACACAATGTCGTGATGAACTTGGTCGAGTTGGCATTACTGTAGTAGAGGATGATTTGGTAAGCTTAGACCCTATAGACCTTCCGAAGAGCTATCGAAACTACCAATATTCGGTGAATGGGAGGGATAAACTACCTAATTGGGAGTGCATATGGTCTGATTTGGTATTGATTTGGTACATGAGGAAATAAGGTGGAATACTAGAGACGAGACCTCATCCAAGGGAAATGATGAAGAGAATCGTGCCTTGGCTCAAAAATCAAAGAAATGGAAAGGGAAGAAATCTTGATCTAAAGTATAATCTATTCAAGGCGGAAAGAGGAAAGACTTGTCCAGAATCAAGTGCTTTCACTATCATGAATTTAGTTACTGTGCCATGAAGTTTCCACACAAAAAGACAAGCAAGAAGACCCCAGGAGGAGAGGCAGGTGAAGATTTGGCTTCACAATTCGAGCTTGACTTTACTCTCATTACATGCATGGACAACACAATGATGGGAAGCGTGTGGTACCTGGACAGCGATGCCTCATTCCATATGATGCTTAATAGTGATTTTTTAGTGATTTGGAGGAGAAGATATCTATATGTACATTGAGATGGGAGATAATGGAAGGTACAACGTGATCAGGATTGGTACAGTTTTCTTTCAGAGGGAGTCAAGCTCCCCTCTCAATCTCAAGGATGTAATGTTAGTTCTGGGTCTAAAGAAGAATCTTGTCTCCATTGCAGTTTTGGAAGACTGTGGTTATGATGTGATCTTCATCAAAGGAAAGGAATTCCTAACACACATAGCCACGATACAAGTGAATAATATCAATGTTCATGTGAAGAACCTCTACAATCTATATGTGGAGGATTGTGCTCCATTAAGCACAAAGGTAGAGAAGGTGCAGAGCCGCGATATCAGTGAAATTTGGCATAGAAGACTTGGCCATTTGCATCATGACGCTTTGAATATCATGTAGAAAATTACCATAGGCCTCCCCAAAGAAGCACTAGAACAGCACGATACATGCAAAGGGTTTACCTTGGGTAAGTACACAAAATCCACTTTGCATGATCGAGACAACAGAGCACATGTAGTCCTTGAAAGGATCCACTATGATGTATGTGGACATTTCTTGACAGCCTCCACTGGCAGGCACAAATATTTTGTCATATTTACTGATGACTTCTCGTGAAAGTGTTGGATCTTCTTCATGCGGAAGAAGGATGAGACTTTCTCCAATTTATTAGAGTTCAAGGAAATCATGGAGAAAGAAATGGGAAAGAATTTGAAGTCTCTCGGGAGCGATAATGGAGCTGATTATGTGTTAATTGAGTTTAAAAAATTATGTGCAAAGGAAGGCATTGAAGAGAGGTGAAAACACCCCACAACCCACGGCGGAATGGGGTGGATAAAAGGAAGAACCACAACATTATGGGAGCAGCATGGGCGATGTTGTATAACCAAAGCCTACATTTTCACTTGTGGGATGAAGCATGCAACACAATGGTATATTTTCAAAATAGGAGCCCTCATCAAATTCTTGGCATGATTACACTAGAGGATGATTTTTCGAGGAGGAAGCCAGATGTGTCACACTTCAAGATTTTTGGAGCCACTGTTTACTGCCATGTCTCTAAAGAATCAAGGAAGAAGCTAGAGCCGACAGTAGAGTTGGGAATATTTGGGGGTTACATAGAAATTTACCATAACTACTGTGTGTACTTGTCATCCCTCAGAATGACAGTTGTGTGAAGGGATGTAAAATTTGATGAATACAAAGCCATGTCGTGCTCTCTTAATAGGAAGCTTCAGATCCCACCAGAGGAAAATATTTTAGGTCCAAAGGAGGAGCCTCAGGATATTATGGAGAATCCACAAGTAGAGGAGCATAGATTGGCGATAACCACTCAATCATAACCATCCAAATAAGGCGGAAATAGAACTAGGGAAGTTGAGAGAGTTGTGCAGGATGTGAGGGAGAATGTGGGTGCTCCTTCAAATCAGCGCAGGCAGAGAAGGTCACCAGATCGGTACACCGGCTACATGGCTATAATGACTGAGCTAGTAGAGACTAATCCATCCTATTTCAAGGAAGCAGTATAGAAACCATTATGGGTTGATGCAATGGTGGAGGAGTATGAATACATTGTAAAGAACAATGTTTGGGAAGTGGTCCCAAGACTAGCAGACAAATTAGTTATGGATTTGAGATGGATATTTAAGGTGAAACATGTAGCATACGTAAGCATAGAAAAGTAGAAGGCCAGATTTGTGGCCAAGGGGTACTCTTAGCTTCATGGGATTGACTATGAAGAGAACTTTTCTCCTATAGTAAGGTACTCATCCATCAGATCAATCCTTTCTCTAGCTACATATATGGGGTGGAAGATCCACCGGATGGATGTGAAAACAACATTCCTCAATGGATTTATTGAGGACAAGATGTATATCAAGCAACCAAAAGGCTTCGAGACTTTTGATCAATAGTCTCATGTTTTCAGACTCAAGCGATCATTGTATGGTCTCAAGCAATTACCCCGTGCTTGGTACACTAGGATCAATAGCTATCTCACTGGTTTGGGCTTCACCAAAAGTGAAGTCGATGCAAACCTCTATCATATTTTGGTAGAAGGTAAATTCTTGATTATTATTTTATATGTTGATGACTTGATTTTTATTGGTGATGATCAACTGATTAGATCTTGCAAGGAGTACCTTGCAAGAGTGTTTGAAATGAAGGACATGGGTCTCATGCACTACTTCCTCAGATTGGAAGTATGGCAAGGTGATGGGGAACTATTTGTCTCTCAGGGTAAGTATTCCCATGAGATAATTCATAGGTTTTGAATGGACAAGTGCAAACCGATGGAGACCCCTCTAGTGACCAACTACAGGAAAGAGGATGCCACTTCAGGTGAGGAAGTGGATGCAACTATTTACCAGTAGTTGGTGGGTTCACTCATGTCTCTTTTGAACACATGAACAGACATGGGCTTTACATTCAACCTCCTGAGCCAAGTTATGGTTAGGCCAACCAAACTGTTTTGGAGGGAAGCTAAGCATGTTCTACGGTACCTCAAAGGCACTTCCCAGTTTGGACTATGGTACATACGAACGGAGGGAGTAAAGTTGTGTGGCTTCACAAATGCAGATCAAGCAAAAATTCCATCAGCCCAAAATAGTACATCAAGTGGAATTTTTAGTATTGGGTCTGCAATGGTTTCTTGGTATAGCAGGAAGAAAATATTTGTGGCACTTAGCTTGGTAGAAGTAGAATACATGACTATAAGTCAAGCAACATGTGAGGTGATTTGGATGAGAAATATACTTGTTGGCTTGTTTGGTCAGATGATGGATCTAACTATGATTTACTATGATAATCAAAATTGCATCAAAATCTTTGAAAAATCCTTTTTTTCACGATCAATACAAGCATATCGATATCCAGTATCACCATCTATGGGATTGTGTGAAAATGAGGATTATGTTTTTGCAGTACATACCGATAGAGGAAAAATATGTTGATATTTTGACAAAGGCCTTGTCAAGAGGGAAGTTTGAGTTCCACAGGAACAGGATAGGGGTGGTTGATAATCCCTTTCTTACTGAGAGGGGGGAGTTGAAAATGCAGCAAGAAAATTTCAGTTTGACTTTGCCTTGGTCAAACTAGAGAAAATTTGAATTCCCATTTCAGCTGAAATCTTGGAGGTAGTTAACTAAGGTGACATGGAACTTGTCACTGAGTTAACTCAATTAATTTGAGTTGGGGAATCTTGATTTCAGTTCAATATGATTTATTTCTAATTTGTAGCAATTTTTTTAAGTTAATTTGAGTTATATTCAATTAAACTAGTTCCAAATATGAGAAGAACTAGTGGAGGTCAAGTTGTGGAAGTGGAAATTCAACCATACTCAGTGATCAACCAGTTAACTAATCAATAAGCCCAAAATAATTGTCTCATGCATATAATTTGAGTTACACATATGAGATGGAGATTCCAAGGCAGTGTACTATTAGTTGTAGCATATTCCAATGTGTACAGGTGGTGCATGCAGTAAAAGGAAGTACCTTGAGGAACGCAATTCAATAGTGGGAAATTCCTAAATAATAGGGGCCAATTTCCCGGGAAAAAAAAAAAACACAAGGAAATAGGAGCTTGGAGGTCTTGAAAATTGGCTAAGTTTTGGCTAGAGTTAGTCACTCAGATAGAGGGGTAGATTATACACTTACAAGGTGCGCTCAAGCTTGAGAAAGTATATGTATTTCATCTATATTCTCTAATTAATGAAAAACATATAGGAAGGGATTTTTAGTAGTTGCTTTCCCCTAGATAATTCTCTATGCATGTGTGATATTTCCTCTTACATGTATATGATTTGTGTTCTACATGGTGAATTGACTTCCGTAGTTCAATAGAGTAGCTTTATGTCCTATGATTTAGTAAATTTCATAAGCATTTTTGAATCTAAATATTAATTTCTACATTGGCCACTCCATGATAACCTTTTTCTTTTATGGCTCTATTGTTATCCCTTCCTTGGAAAAAACATGTCCCAAGTAATGAAATCCAGTTTGAAAGAAACTGCATTTGTTGAGAATGGCATACAATTGATTCTCTCTCAACAATCTCAATATTGTTTCCAAGTGTTTTGCGTGTTCTTCCTCATTCTTAGAATATATCAATATGTCATTAATAAATATTATCACGAACTTTTCTAGATAATGATGCAACACATTATTCATCAAACACATGAAAGTAGTCGGAGCATTAGTAAGACCAAAAGGAACCACTACGAACTCATAATTCCCATACTTCTTATAGAATGCAGTATTATAGATGTCCTCTTCTCTGATGCGCACCTGATGATATCCTAATATAAAATATATCTTTGAGAACATTGTTGCTCCCTTCAACTAATCAAACAAGTCATTGATCCTTGACAATGGATACCTATTCTTTATGGATACCTTGTTCAACTACCTGTAATTAATTGTGGAATCTAAGAGTAACATCCTTCTTATTTACAAACAATGCTAGTGCACCCCAAGGCGATACACTTGGCCTTATGTATCCTTTGTCAAGAATTTCCTTAATATGCAACTTCAGTTTCACCAACTCTAGAGTGATCATCATGTAAGGTTCCTTTGAGGTTGGTCTTGCTCCTGAAATCAACTCAATAGAGAAATACACTTCCATATGAGGCAGTAACCCTGGAATCTATGCGCGAAACACATCCTGAAACTGTTGCAAAACGTGATACCTCTTAAGGACCTCCTCATCCTCAACAACCTTCTGTTTATCACTAGAAATATGCATTGCAAATAATAAGCATCATTTCTTGTGGCTACGGTTTGCTTGCATAGTTGTAACCATTATCACTGAAGTAGGCTTCTTCTTTCCCTACAAGAATCTCCTCTATCCATCTCCATCCAGACACTCAATAGCCTTATCATAGAAATCCATCATATTCCTATAAATGAACAACCTGTTGAAAAATGTAACTAGTTTCGGCCTTCATAATTGTATTTGAGTCATGAAGTAATGTATTTAGAAAGAAAAAAGGAATTTTATTATGAAAGATAATTTATTTATTAAGCATGAGTTCATGATTTATTGTTTTATTCTTAGTTCAAATCCTCCATTGTAGACTTCTAAGGTTTATGTCAAGACTCCTTGTCCTTGTCATATTGTAAACTACCCTTCTTTAGATTTATCAACCAAGAAATAAATTTATTTTAATGTAAATTAGGTCATTTAGGCCTCCTCCACCAATTCGACCTCACAGATTCACTATATATTGGAAGTGATTCACCCTCATTTGAAGCACCAACCAAAATTTTGATCTGCAATAGCTGGAAGGGTAAAAAGAAGAAAGAAATACCTAGAAGAAGAAGGAAACCTAGCGAAGGAGAAGGAGACACTTGTCTAGCAAGAAGAAGTAGTTTTTCTCTCTCTTTTATCTAACATGTGTGAAGAAGTTGAAGTTGCAGACTTGAGGTTGGGACAAATTTTAGAAGCAGTAGGGCCGAAATTCTATCTTTGATGTAGTATTGTTGTAGTTTACCTTTGAAGTTTGGAAGGACATTTTGAGGGTTGACTTGGTGGAGGAGGAAGGTCTTTTGGTCTGGTCTAAGGTCTTGAATTGTCTCAAGTTTGATTTGAATCTAGTGGAATATTTTTGACTGGGTTTACCCCTTCCTATTTTTTTTAGCCCTAGCTGAGTGCGTACTTCTAGTGTCATTGATCTTCATGCTTTTGATTTGATGATTGCTTGATAAAATAAGAGCAGGAAGAAAGTTAATAAGAACACAAGAATATCACAAGTAATTATCAACATAAGAAAATATTTCTTCCTTTCTGGTTTTTTAACATGGTACCAGAGCTAAGGTGAAAGAGGAAAGAAAATGGCAGCTTAAAGGTCTATTGAAAGAAGGGTTAAGAAGGAAGGAACAAGATAATATCATTAAGGAAAGGATCATATAATAAAAGAAAGGCTTTCTATTTATATCAAGAAAAAAAAAGACATTATAAAGTCTATGGCAACCTCAATGAAGACAAAAAATAAGCTAAAAGGAGCCTCCAATTATAGGGCATGGAAGAAGAGGATATATCTTATTCTTGATAAGCACAAAGAATTGGATTTTGTTCTAGGAAAAGCTAAGAGAGAAATATATGATGTAGGAAAGGATAACTACAGGGAAATTGACATCTTGGCCATGAATCTAATAGTAGATGGAGTGAAGTACAATCTAATCCCATATATATCCAATATAAACTCTACACAACAAGTGTATGAAGCCCTCTCCAAGTTGTTTATCATTAAGAACATTGGTCAAATAGTTAGTCTCAAGAACGAAATAAGAACAATAAAGATGATAAAATATGACATTGTATCATCCTATTTTGTAAGTATATCTAGAATAAGAGATGAAATCCAAGCTATTGATGAAGTTGTACCATAGAAATAACTCATGATTGTTGCACTAATAGGTCTACAAAAATCATGGAGCTCTTTTTATTTAGTAATTAGCAGTTGGAAAGGTACACCAACCTTTGATCAAATGTTGAATGCATGTAATCAAGAGGAAGCCCACGGGCCACATCTCATTAATAAATGACAAGAAGGAGGTTGAATAAAAAAACACTACAAATTCCTACTTTTCTCATCACAAGAAGAAGGGAGTATACAAGAAGCTTAAAATACCAAAGAATAATGTTGATCTATCAAAGATTGAATAACACAATTGTCATAAGATGGGACACTACAAGAGTCAATGTCCTGAAAATACAAGGAATAATTAGAGAGAAAGAGAGCATGCAACTTTTGTTGATGAAGCTACACCCAAGAAAAACAAGACAAGAGAATCTAAATTCAAATACTTATTTTCTAAAGTCTCTTAGGGATAACATCCCTTTCGTATCTTTATACTTTAAGTTTTGCAGTGTTTTATTTTATGTTTTGATTTTTAGATTTCACAGATCTAATATGTCTTGTTAGAAATTCTTGAAGTTGTTTTTAGAAGTTGTACATATCCCTCAAAAAGATTAGATTAAGAGGGAGCCTTCACCATTTTACCAAAAGATAAGTATATTGCTCTTTGTTTCATTTTTCATGTTTGGTTCCCTCCTCACATTGAGATTTGTTGTTATTCCATCCTCATAATCCTCTCTTTATGTTTTCCTTCATATGAAAGTTTGCATAATATACAAAAGTGATAGAGAAAACTTTTGAAAGAAAAGAGTCATAAAAAGAAGCTTTGTTGCAAAGGAAGCCCTTCAAAATGATACTCTACGAGGTTTGTTAAAGAACAACTCAAGGTATGTCTTAGACTACAGTTTGTTGCAAGGTTTTCTTCATACAAAAGGTATGGAAATTCTCTTTTGAAATTTACTTTATATTACTAACATTCTTATGTCTAGGGTTTTGATTCATAAAGATTCTTATTGGGGTGATTAATCGCTAGATTGAATCTACCCTTGTTATACGGTCTCTTGTCATTTGTTTATCTTTTATGAATCCCTAACTTTTAGGGTTCACTATAAAACCCTAGCCTTTTGATGCTAAGGGTTTCTCGATGTTAATAATGAAACCCTATTCTATTTATGGATTTTTGATAAAGTCTAGAATATATGATGAATTCCTATTCTTTTGATTAGGTTTTTGGTATTTTTATAGTAAAACCCTAACATTTTTAGGGTTTTTTGTTAATGATAAAACCCTAGATATTTAGGGTTTCAAGAATTAGGGTTTATGAATGAAACCCTTGTAATAGCTAAAGTAAGGTCATAGGAATGAAAACTTAGGTGCATATTATTATGTATAATCGAAACCCTAACCTTATTAAAATTGTTGTATATCTAACATCGATGTCTTGATGTTTGTATCTTGGGTTTACCTAGTAGATATCGATATGAGATACTAGTGCACAATAATGAAACCCTATATATGTACATGTGAGTATGCTAACTTGATCATTGATTTAGATTTATTAATGAAATATAGGGTATATAACAAAATCATAGTAGAATCTATCATAAAATTCTAAAAGCATACTCTTGAAACCTTTGATGTATAGTACTATCATTGGATTGATATCTTGATTGAGTTGATGATATCTAAAGCTTCATGTCTCGAAGATGGAGTCTAGGGTTTGTGAAAAAACCCTATCAAGTTTTTGAAGTCTAAAAGATGTAACCCTTATGAACCTAACTAGGTTTAGGTATTTGATATATGAAGCTAGATTATTTTGATTGCAATGACATGATTTTGATATAGTTGACTTCATGCTTATGTATATTTGTATTTGATTGTATTTTCTATTTCATATTTGTAGGCACATAATATTCAAGATGTTGAAGATGTTCATAATTAAATATGAGTTGATAATAATGATAAGCATGATGAATAAAGTAAGTTATAAGAATGATGATGACCAACATGACCTTGATGCCATGAGAAATAATGAAGCCTTAAAAGGTTGAAGTTTCTCCAATATTATCAAAGAAGGAAGTTGTTGATCTCCCTAAGTTGAGAGGGAGCTTGAATATAAGAAATGGTATATCTCTTGAGTTAAGCGGGAGGGCATATTATGAGAGTCATAATGAATACAATGAATAAGTAATGAAAACGAAGAATGAAAGTACTTTAGAAAAATGTTCTTGATTCATGAAGTTGAAAAATAAAACTTGAGAAGTACTGAGGTCGTATTTGGTGTTGTTGAAGATGTGAAAGAAGAAAGCTTCTAACAAGAAGTATTTAGATAACTTATATAAGTAGCATCAGAATTACTAAGGACCCTGAAGGTTTTTGTTTACTTGTGTATATATTTGAAGGTTTATTACTAATTGGGGTTGTGTTTGGTCAAGTAAATCTCTCCATAAGAAGGTTGAACATTTTGGAAGCATGCTTAGACTGGTGGATATATCTAACTTAGTTTATAGGGATAGTTGAAGCATCTTGGGGCAACAAGATGCTTGGGAGGAAATCTGGTTGACCTATATGTTGATGTCTAGATCCTGAAGTAGGGAGGCTAGCATTGGTCTTAGAGATCTGACCTTGAATATGCTCTTAGATCCTTGGATTGGTGTTAGAGCTTAAACGCCTGATGGTACCTAGAGTGGCTAAATCTTGATTACATATTAGTCCCACCTGATTAGAGTATCATGGTCAGATATCTAATATGTAGCATTGTGTGTGCTGTGACTCTTCATAAAGCATATCCTTTTGAGATCTTCCATGTAGTTGTGTATATATGTAATTATTAATACCTCCCTAGTTAAAAGGGAGTGTTGAAAAATGTAACTAGTGTTGGTCTTCATAATTGTATTTGAGTCATGATGTAATGTATTTAGAAAGAAAAAGGAATTTATTGTTCTTTCTAAATACATTACACCATGACTCAAATACAATTATTTTTATTTTGTTGAATTATCGTGATTCACGAAGTTGATTCATGAAGTTGAAATTACATTATTTTATTTTTAGGTCAAAGCCTCCATTGTAGGCTTCTAGGGTTTGTGTCAAGAAACCTACAAGACCCTTATTTGGCTTTATAAATGAAGAAAGAAAATTATTTTGATGTAAAGTAATTCATTTAGGCCTCCTCCACCATGTTGGCCTCAACAAGGACAAGTAAGCCTCATCAAGGGAATTTGACCTCATAAATTCACTACATATTGGCAGTTATTTGACCTCATTTGAAGCACCAACCAAGAAGTCCGATATGTAATAGTTGGAAGGGTAAAATAAGAGTGAAATACTTATAAGAAGAATGAAAACCTAGAAAATAATGAGGAGACACTTGTCTAGCAAGAAGAGGTTTATTTTCTTTCTCTCTTTTCTCTCACATGTGTAAAGAAGTTGAAGTTATAGGAGGGTCGAAGTTGTAGCCTCGAAAATAGGTCAAAAAATTTGCAGTAGGGCCGAAATTATGTCTTTGATGCAGTATGAATGTAGTATTGTTGCAGTTGACCTTTAAAGTTTGGAAGGACATTTTAAGGGATGACTTGGTGGAGGAGGAAGGTATTTTGGTCTGGTCTCAAGTCTTGGATTGTCTCAAGTTTGAATTGAATATAATGGAAGAGTTTTGACTGGGTTTTCCCCTTCTTAGGGGTTTTAGCCCTAGCTGAGTGCCTACTTCTAATGTCATTGACGTTGAAAGTCAACAAGAAAATGCAACGCACACACTAGTGTGGGATCGTGGGTTCATGGGTCCTAGCGATACATTAGTGTGAAAACCAATTTATTTAATAAATTGGAAATGTGTCTAATTTAATTTTCCCTTAATTAAATTGGACAATAAATTGTAATATTATCTCATAATCACATGTAATAGTTAACTGAGTGTGATAAAATCAATTAACTCATGAATTTCGAGTTGAGGGTGGTTGGTGAGGCATGAAAAGTGATTATATTAGTTATTGAGTCCAAGTTGCAGTTAGTGCATTAGTTTAATGCATGAGAAATCAGATAACTCAATATAGGTGAGTTAAAGTCAGTCTAACTAGTTTTAATTGATTGTAACACTAGTGAGAGGTCAAATGAATCAAATCACATTTGATTCGCATGCAATGATCTGTCAAGTGACTGATGATTTTCTATTAATAGTTGCATGCATGTTAGTTCCAGTGGAGGCCCAGTTGATACAAAGGTTAAAGGGATGTTAACTATCAGTTGTATCATTAGTAGGTTGCCCACATGAAGCAAAACAACCATAGGATTTCCTATGATGTTTTCGCAGTCAAGGAAGGATGAATTTCTTTGAGAATAGGTATTGCATTCCACATGAATTGTGCAAGAAAGTCAGGCTAAGCAGTGGCTGAAAATTGGATAATTGTTGGTCGATTTTGTCTAGATCAGTGTGAGACAGTTATGAGACTATAGGAGACTCTCGTGAGAAGAGTTCATTGTAATTGTTTCATGATTCCTTGGTGAATATAAAATAGAAGATAGAGGGGTTTTGAGTAGCAAGTTTTCCCCCGGAAAATATTTGTGTTGTGATTGATTTTTTTCCTTCTTTACTTGTTGTGACTGGCAATCGTGTTTATTTTCCGCAATTGAATTGTAGAAGAATTCAGTATCTTTCTTTAGCATATCACATGATCGGATTGAATTCATGATATACATAATGATTGTATAATTTATACATGGTATCAGAGCACATTAAATCACTATAGTGAAGAAGAATTGATTTTGCGTTTAGTAGCATTCGAATTTGCAAAAGTATTATTTGGTGCGACAGGCGGATCAAGATCAAAATGGCTTTCAATGGCCTAAGATTGTAGTATGCACTCAAGGGTAGTTCCAATTATATTGTGTGGAAAGACATGATGGAGGAAATTCTGGAGGAAAACAGATTGAAAGAATTCATTGATAATGATATTCCCAAACCCGCTATAGCAGATGTCGCTCTTCTTGATGCTTGCCAAAAGAATGATGCAAAGGCGAGGAGGATCTTATTGGAGGGAGTACGAGACCACATTGTCTCAAGACTCCATGGAAAAGTGACTCCATATGCAATGTGGAAGGCTTTGAAAGATCTTTTTTAGAGTAGCAATGATCATAGAAAATTTACATTGAAGGACAAGCTCAAGAAAATCAAAATGGAGAAAAGCGACACTATTCCAAAATATTTAACCAAGTTTGTCCAATGTCGAGATGAACTTGGGAGCATCGGAATTATTGTCGTGGATGATGACTTGGTGAGCCTATCTCTTCTAGGCCTTCCAAAGGGTTGGCATAGTTATGAGGACTATGTCAATGGGAGGGAGAAGCTACGCGATTGGGAGCGACTTTGGTTGGATTTGCTGCAAGAAGAATTCAGGCAGAATACCAAGGATGGATCTTCATCTAAAAAATATGATGAATAAAATTGTGCTTTGGCTGGTAAGGTGAAGAAGGGGAAAGGTAATAATTCCTATTCCAACTATGAGACCTGAAAATAAGGCAAGAAGCACAACATGTCCAGAGTGAAGTGCTTTCACTGTCACGAGCATGGACATTATGCCACTAATTGTCCACAAAAGAAGAAGAACGAGAAGGCTTCAGGATCTGCAGTTGGTGAGGATTTGACCTCACAATTTGAGTTGTACTTCTCACTCATTGCATGCATGGTTTCAAGTGCGATGGGATTAGTGTGGTACTTGGATGGTGGTGCATCTTTCCGCATTACGGGAGACAAAGAACTTTTCAGCAGCTTAGAGGAGAAGTACCTCCAGATGCATATCGAAATGGGTGATGACGGGAGGTATAGTGCCACCAGGATTGGTACAGTTACCTTCCACAGACAGTTAGGTAAACCCTTCTTATTAAAATATGTAATGAATGTACCAGTCTTGAAAAATAATTTAGCTTTAGCCGCAATGTTGGAGTACAGAGGTTATGATGTGGTTTTCAATGAAGGGAAAGCTTTCCTTCGACACAAAACCACAAGACAAGCCAATAAGGTTGGGATTCATGTGAAGAATCTCTACAAAATTTATGTAGATGGCTACGCAGCATTGATGGGTAAGGCAGAAAAAGTGGTCATCAAGAATGAGGGTGAGTTATGGCACAGGAGATTGGGCCATCTACACCACGATGCCTTGAAGGTCATGCAGCATATTTCTACGGGGCTTCCAAAGGGTACTCTTGTGCAAATAGACACATGCAAGGGATGTACCAGGGGGAAGTACACAAAGGCTACTTTTCACCAGAAGGATAACCGAGCAGCGTAAATCCTTGAGAGGGTTCACTCAGACGTGTGTGGACCATTCTCTATAGCTTCAATAGCAAAGCACATGTATTATGTGATATTTTTTGATGATTTCTCTAGAAATTTTTATATATACTTCATGCAAAAGAAAGATCAGATGCTCTCAAAATTTTGTGATTTTAAAGCACTGATTGAGAAATACACGGGGAAGCATGTGAAGGCTCTGAGGAGAAAAAATGGTGGAGAGTACATATCCAATGAATTCAATAACTTATGTAGCAAAGAAGTAATTTGAAGAGAATTGATTTCACCTCATAACCCACAACAGAATGGGGTTGCAAAAAGAAAGAATAGAACAATTGTGGGTGTGGCACAAGTGATGTTGCATGATCAGGGCCTACCATTGCATCTGTGGGTGGAGGCCTAATACACAGTGGTATTTGTGCAAAATCGTAGTCCTCATAGGATACTTGGCATGAGTACGCCATAGGAGGTTTTTTCTGGTAAGAAACCTAATGTTTCATGGTTTAAAAATTTTGGCTCATATGTTTATTTCCATGTGACCAAAGATTCCAAGAAGAAGCTAGAACCAACAGTTGAGATTGGGATATTTTTGTGGTACACTGATACTACCCACAACTATCGGATGTATTTTCCAAATAGCAAGATGACTGTTGTGAGACAAGATATAAAATTTGATGAGGAGAAAGCCATGTGATTGTCCCTTGAGAGGGAGCTTCATTTTCATTCAAATGAGGAACTCTTGGTTCCAAATGATGAACCTCAACATGTGGAGAAACCACATGCAAAGGATCATGGAATGGCAAAAAACACTCATGCAGAGCCATCCACCAGACATGCCAGGTAGAAGGTGCACCATGGAAGATGATAAATTGAGACTCGATGCGGCAAAACATGTAGGAGAACCTACTTCACTGCACAGACAGAGAAAATATGTAGACAGGTTTACTGGATACATGGCTCTTATGAGCAAGTGTATTGTGATCGAACCATCCTCCTTTTAGGAAGAAGTGTAGCAACCAACTTGGGTTGATGCCATGGTTGAGGAGTATGACTCCATCGTCAGTAACAGTGCATGGGAAGTTGTCTCAAGACCAGTAGGAAAATCAGTGGTTGGATTTTGATGGATCTATAAGGTGAAGCAGGAGGTATATGGGAGTGTGGAGAAGTAAAAGGCTAGCTTTGTATCCCGGGGATTCTCACAAGTTGAGGGGATTGACTATGAGGATAATTTTGCACCAGTTGGGAGGTACTCATCTATTACATATATCCTTGTTCTCTCTACACAGATGGGGTGAAAGATACATCAGATGGATGTGAAGAGTGCATTTCTCAATGGATTTATTGAGTAAGAAGTGTACATAGATAAGCCATAAGGTTTTGAGACCTTTGACAGGGAGTCGGATGTGTGTAGACTCAAGAGAGAATTGTATAGGCTAGAGCATGCACCTGGCGTGCTTTGTACACCAGGATTGAAAACTATTTCACCGGGTTGGGCTTCACAAAGAGTGAAGCAGATGCAAACCTGTACCAGATTGTGGTTGAGGGTAACCTTTTGATTATTGTACTTTATGTTGATGATATTATTTTTAAAAGTGATGAGAAACTCATAAATTCTTGCAAATAATACCTTGCAAGAGATTTTGAGATGAAGGACATGGGACTCCTTCACTATTTCCTTGGTTTAGAGATATGGCAGTGGGATGGTGAGCTATTTGTTTCTCAAGGCAAGTATGCCAAAGAGATTTTGAGTAGGTTTCATGTGGAGAGTTGTAAACTTATGGAGACTACTCTTCCAGGAAATTGGAGGAAGGAGGACGTTACTTCAGGTGAAGTATTATATGCTATTGTTTACAGGCAACTTGTGGGTTCACTGATATACTTGGTGAACACCAGACCAGACATTTGCGACGTAGTTAACCAGTTGATTCAAGATATGGTTAAGCCGACCAAGCTCTTTTGGAAGGCGGGAAGCATGTCTTGAGATATCTCAAGGGCACTACATAGTATGTATTATGGTACAAATGGACAAAGGGAGTGAAACTTCAAGGTTTCACCAATGCAGATTGGGTAGGTATTCCATCAGACATAAAAAGCACAACAGGAGGGATCTTTAGCATAGGATGGACAGCAATTTCTTAGTACACCAGGAAGTAGAGATCTGTAGCACTCAATTTAGCCAAGGAAGAGTACGTGGAAGCCAGTCAGGTTGTATGTGAGGCCATCTGGGTGAGGAAGATTTTGGTTGGTTTGTTCGACCATCAGATGGATCCGATTATGATACATTGTGATAACCAGAGTTGCATTAAACTCTTGGTTAATCTGATATTCCATTATAGGTCCAAGAATATAGACATCTGGTACCACCATATTAGATATTGTGTTCAGAGACACATTATTTTACTTTAATACATTCCCACAGAGAATCAAGATGCAGATATTCTAACGAAGGTACTCACCAAGAGAAAATTCAAATACCACAGAGGCAGGATCGAAGTAGCAGATGACCCCTTTCTTATTGAGAGGGAGTGTTGAAAGTCAATAAGAAAATGCAACACACACACTAGTGTGGGATCGTGGGATCATGGATCCTAGCGATACATTAGTGTGAAAGCTAAATTATTTAGTAAATTGGAAATGTGTCTAATTTAATTTTCCCTTAATTAAATTGGACAATAAATTGTAACCTTATCTCATAATCACTTGTAATAGTTAACTGAGTGTGATAAACTCAATTAGCTCATGAATTTCGAGTTGAGGGTGGTTGGTGAGGCATGCAGAGTGATTCTGTTATTTATTGAGTCCAAATTGTAGTTAGTGCATTAGTTTAATGCATGAGAAATCAATTAACTAAATCTAGGTGAGTTAAAGTCAGTTTAACTAGTTGTAACTGATTGTAACACTAGTGATAGGTCAAGTGAATCAAATCAGATTTGATTCACATGCAGTGATCTGTCAAGTGACTGATGATTTACTATTAATATTTGCATGCATGTCAGTTCCAGTGGAGACCCAGTTGAGATAAAGGTTAAAGGGATGTTAAATATCAATTGTATCAGTAGTAGGCTACAGACATGCAGCAAAAAAACCATAGGATTTCCCATGATGTTTGTGCAGTCAAGGAAGGCTAAATTTCCTTGAGAATAGGGATTGCATTCCACATTAATTGCGCAAGAAAGGTAGGTTGAGTAGTGGTTGGAAATTGGCTAAGTGTTGGTCGATTTTGTCTAGATCAGTGTGAGATAGTTGTGAGAGTGTAGGAGACTCTTATGAGAAGAGTGCATTGTAATTGTTTCATTATTCCTTGGTAAATGTAAAATAGAAGATAGAGTGGTTTTTAGCAGCAATCTTTCCCCAGAAAAATATCTTTGTTGTGATTGATTTGCTTCTTTCTTTACTTGCTTTGATTGGCGATCGTGTTTATTTTTAGCAATTGATTTGTAGAAGAATTCAGTATATTTCTTTAGCATATCGCATGATCGGATTTAATTCATGATATACATACTATTTATATAATTTCTTCAATTGATCTTCGTACTTTTTAATTGATGATTGCTTGATAAAATAAGAACATAAAGAAAGTTAATAAGAACACAAGAATATCACAAGTAAATATCAACATAAGAAAATATTTTTTCCTTTATGGTTTTCTAACATATCCATTCCATGCCTAAAAGCATATTGTATGAACCCAAAGGAAGCACATTTAGATGTGCTAATGTAGGCATAACATTCAGCTCAAACACACAAGACCTCACCTAATGACTAGCTCTTCTCTTGGTCCCTGTAGCCAGTTGCACAAACCAAGATTATCCATGCACATATTTATTCAAACAACACTTATCCACCAGGTCAAGACTAATATAAATATAGATAGATCCAAGGTTAAACAAAATAGAAAAAAATTGATCGCAAAGATGACCTTCCATTTGGATAATATATTCATTATTATTTTCCTGCCTATTATCCACTGCTGCGTAAATCTGAGGAATACTATGACCAACATCTCCAACTATTTATGCCTCTTGAGAATTTTAAATTTGAGGTATTCCACCCTAATGTTGTGCAAAAACTCTCCTGGGATGCCATAAGTCAAAAACCTCAAAGGCTACCTGTTGTCGCCCTTGTCCTGCTCCTTAGGCTGAGACCCATGTCCTCTGTCAACTGCATTGAACTTCTTGTGTGGCGTCTGTTGGGTGCTAGTTTTGTACATTTTTCCTACACTTATCTTCCTTATTTTTCCTCATAACCATAACCAATGGAAGTATCTTTATCCCTTTTTCCTACCTTTTTACCCTAACTTGTGTTTTTCACCTTGCTTTCGTTACTTTTCCAATTCACCAATTATTATGATATATTATACCTTTTTATGACTAATTGATGGTGAATGTTTGGAGAATATCGATGGTTTTCATGTTGTATTTTCAGATATCATTTATAGCACCAAATATCCTGAACATGAAGTTCACAAGAGTAGTTCAAATAGTTTTGTAACAACAAAGTGATGTTGTTACACCTTGTTGTTACAGGCTTGTCGGCAAACTGTTGTTACACTATGTTGTTACAGACTCGTTGGAAAACTGCTAATATAGTCATATCATTGATTGATCTCGTCAATATTGTTGTTGATCTTTCCTCTGGCCGTTGCATTACAGTTGTGATTCCATTACGATAGTTGCAGAATTTGTTTAGCATTATATTTTTGGGATAACAACCTAAGGGCAGTTTCGATTGTAATCTTTTATTTTCTAGCCAGAACTTTTTTAGGAAGTGGTTATAACTATACGTGTTCTATTTCGATCAGCATGAGAATTGTAAGATTCTCATGACTGATCTATCCATAAATTTTATGATATAACCACTATATGGTTCTCAGCCCTAGAAGTCGAGAGGTTAGTAGAGAACAACATTATTTTTGCTCTGTAATTGTGTTCAGGTTAATACAGATTATCTTGTTATTGCTATTACATGTGTGATTCTATTTAGTTTCTGTTAAAACTTCCTCTCTACCTGCACCCTGCTAGGGAGGAAGGGCACTCATTCTTAGCAGGGATTGCAATGATTAAAGTAGTTGTGTGTATGTAATTGTATTTCAGTTTATGTATCAATAGAGTGTTGTTGTTGTTGTTCAGCTGAGAATATGTCTGCTTCGATTTCAATACTTTATATATGTTGTTAAGCATATGCTAATAGAGACACCAACTGGGTACTTGTGTGTGGCGAGCTAGACAGATCAATTGGACTGTGATTCCAATCTTGTAGATCCTTTTATTTATGCATGAGTATTTTATTTCTAGCATTTACTTCAGCAACAATTTATTTTCTTTGGAATTACTTATGGTTGGTGTATTGACACAGACAGTGTAACTACCATTGGAATAAATAGAAGTCCCTAGATTGATAAATAAATGTGTGTTGTTCAGTCATTTAATAAGTGATTTATATAGTCCAACATTTTGGCATCATTGTCGGGGATGGCAGTGACGATCCAATCAATCAGATTTGTTTCTTAGAAGTGAAATTTCCATTTGTTTTCATACAGTGTCTCAAGCAACACAATTGCTAGGTAGTAAGACAAGAGGTAAGAACCTGCGCAGCGCTCTAACAGACTTGAGTGGGCTCACCAATGTCTTGCTGGGACACTTAGGAATTGAATTTTGGGTTTTTTTAGGGTGCCTTCAGCTATACAGTTGTTGGGCAGTAAGACGAGAGGTAAGAACCTGTGCATCGCTCTAACAAGCTTGGGCGAGCTCACTGCTATAGAAACTAAAGCACTTATAGGGTGAATTGATACACATAGGGCCCCATGTGTGCCAGTAGGACAACATCAACATCTACAAACACCCCCCACTCTATTGACTGCAGGAAATATGGGTCGTAAGAAGGAAAAGAAGAGCACAGATTTGGGAAGGAAAACATTCTTTGGAGATCTGATTTCAAGGGAAGAAAAGGAACATTCCATGTCATACAGAGATAATAGGAAGATAGGACCACAAAAAGCAGCTACCATATCAAGGCTTGGACCATCAGTGTCTTCCGTGTCTAGACCTCGCCATCCTTCGAACAGCATATCCACTCCTGATATCAAAACTCCATATTCAAA
This sequence comes from Pinus albicaulis, assembly GCA_034641835.2. Classification (NCBI taxonomy): domain Eukaryota; kingdom Viridiplantae; phylum Streptophyta; class Pinopsida; order Pinales; family Pinaceae; genus Pinus; species Pinus albicaulis. The sequence goes on from MU968381.1 coordinate 8,845,444, forward strand.
ACAATAGTGGAGAATTATTGATCAGGATCTGAGAATTGAAGGACACGGGGAGACCAGTGGGGATCATCAAGGACCTGAGGAACAAAGATCAGTTGATCATCAATTGGATGTTGGTAGTGTTGTTAAACAATTTATCCTGGAGCAGCCTAATCCTTCTATTTTTCAATCTCCAGTGCACTCTGAGGCTAGTTAATCCCATCGGGAAGAATCAGCCATGGGGACAAGAATGTCAAAACAGATAGCTCTATTACTTTTGAATTCCCAATAGTAGTAACATGGGATGAGGCTCCTATGACTAATATCCCTTTATCATCCCTACCATCCTTTCAGGGGATGGTTGTTGAAGTTCGTGATACCTTTCTCTTCGAATTCAATGTGCTATGTAGAGGTTATGACTACACTTCAGATGCCCAGAAGCTTAAATTATTCCCTTCTACTCTGAAAGGATCAGCATTAAGATGGTTCATGAGATTCGGTGCTGGCACAATTTGAACTTGGAATGACATGAGAGAGGCTTTCCTCTTTAAATAAGGACTACTGCCGAACCAGGGATTTGAAGGAAGAAATTTTCAGAATTGCACAAAAGGAGGAGGAAAGCCTAGAAGACTATCTGGGGCAATTCAACTATAATTTATAGAGGTCTAAGTTAAATGACTTAGATCCAGAGATTCTAAAGCCAATATTCTTAAGATGTTTAAGAGACGATTGTCTGGAACATATGAACATAATAGGAAAAGGAGACATATCGCAAGAAACGTTTGATGAGATCATGAAGCTTTGTCTGTGTAGCTCAAGAGGATCAGTTAAGGGGAGAGTTTTAGTTCAGGACCCTTCACTTTGAATACAGAAGTCCACAAGTGGAGGAGTAACCAGAGCAGAGATCAAGAACTTATTCGAGGATTTTAAAACTGATCTCCTTAGCACTCTCTCCGCCCAGATCACTACAGTACAAATCAAGAAGGCACAAGCAGAAGCTGAAGCAGCCTTAGCAATATTCTGTCCCCGATGAAAAAAGAAAAATTTTGAAAGAGAATGTGGACTGAATAGTGTCAGCCTGTCCAACATCTGTGAGTTGGCACACTCTATGAATCAGTGTCCTGAGTTGCCCAAACTAAAGGCGATACTTCAGGAATCACGTGAGGATGTTCAATCTTCTTATTTTATCACATCAAAAATACCATGGCAGTCGCGACCTACTTGTATGCCTTCAGATTTTTCTTCTTTTTATCCTTGGAATAACGTTTATAATAGTCAACGATACCCATGGCAGTATCCTACTCCTTCCTCAACACAATTTCCTTCACCATGGAACCAATGGCCATCTCCTCCACCAATGCAATATCCTCCATCGCAACCCAATCCTTGGGGTCAGAACTCGAGAGGAAATGGCCAAGGTCCAATACCCCCTCCAATACCAATGCAACAGCAGAAGTTACAACTGCCTTCTATTCAAAATCCTACACCTTCTATCTGACCCCAATTACCTATGCAAACTAACCCTAATCCAAATAATAAGGCGGCCCAGAGCATGGATGCTCTGGTTACCCTTCAAACTTATCTTATTACTCCTTTCGGACTTAATGAGGTTCAGCTTCGATTATGGAAAGCAATCAGATCTGAACATATTCCCATTATTATCGAAGAGAGTGAATCACTCAGGAAGGATATGGACGATTCTGAAGCAGCTATTACACATGTAACAGCTGATATAGCACCCATTGTTACATCTGTAATAGCCAGCTCTGGAAGGTTTGTTGTTCCTACATCAGCCAATCCGAGTAAGGTTGGTACATCTGTGGTAGCTAACTCAGCTGTTAGCATTCAGAATTCCCCATACCCTCAACGATTAACTAAAACTGGGTTGTTCTTACAACCTGAATTCGAATTCCTCAAAGAGCTACAAAATTTGTATGTACGGATTCTGTTGTTACAAGCTCTTAAATAAGTGCCTATATATGCTAAAACAGTGAGGGATCTATGCGTCAAAAGACCTAGGATGAAACCTAAAGACCCTGCTACTATCCATGTCATGGGAAAATTGTCCGATCTTATTATTGATCAGCCTTTTTTGACCAAATATAATGACCCAAGGAACCTCACAGTGACTGTCCATATTGACAACCATCCTATAACCAATACCTTGATTGATCTAGGGGAAAATATTAATTTCATGACTAAAGACCTCTTCATCTCCCTAAGACTTCAATGACTTAGACCTACACCAATAGTGCTTGAACTCGTCGATAGGTCCCATACTAAGCCTGAATGAATGATTGAAGATGTGGTTATCATTGTGGCCTCCTGGAACTATCCGGTTGACTTTCTCATTTTACAAACCGAATCCAATCTGGGGGGTCATCCTTTAATATTGGGAAGGCCATGGCTAGCCACTGCAGATGCATATATCGGAGGTAGGTCTGGATCTATGGTGATCTCAAATGGACGGGCCACTCAAAACTTGAATCTTTATCCCCCAGCAAGACCTCATATGGACTCGAATAGTCCCTGGTGGGACAAATTTGCAACTAAATCAGATCTTTCCCTACCTCTTCTCACGCTTGGAAAAGAACAATACTTTAAGGATGAAACAAAGGACGATATCATTAATGGTTTTATCAGTAATTCACTCCCTATTGCCTCCATTAGAGGAATATGATGTAATTATTGAACATTTGAAAACAACTCCACTTACTATCAGCAATCTCGTTGAAATCAAACCTAGAAAATGTTTAAACATCAATCCTAACCTGACTACTGAACAAAACATATTTTTGATACAGTTGTTACATAAATACAAAAAGGCATTTGTGTGGGACTATACCGATATAAAAGGAATCCATCCTACCCTATGCACTCACCGAATTTACCTTAAAGAAGATTGCAAACCTGTTAGACAACCTCAGCGCCGAATGAACCCCACACCTAAGGAGATTGTAAAAGAAGAATTACAGAAACTCCATAATGCTAATTTCATCTACCCAATTTCTGACAATTAGTGGGTGTCTCCACTTGTCATAGTTCCGAAGAAGAATGGAAAATGGAGGTTATGTGTCGACTATAGAGAACTTAATAAGGCCACTCAAAAAGATCATTTTCCCTTACCATTTATTGATCAAGTCTTGGACACTCTTTTTGGAAAAAAAAAAATCATTTCTAGATGGGCTTAGTGGCTATAATCAAATACAGATTGCTCCAGAAGTCAAGACAATACAACCTTTACTTTTCCCTGGGGTACTTTTGCATCAAGGTCCTTCCCTTTGGTCTCTGCAATGCACCAGCAACCTTTCAAAGGGAAATATTAGATATTTTTTCTGATCTTTTGAATGATTATCTTGAAATATTTATGGATGATTTTACACCCTACAGGGATGCCTTTGAGATAGCATTAGCTAACTTGGAAAAATTGTTGGAACGTTGTGAAAAAACTAATGTCGCTCTAAGCATGGAAAAATGCCACATGATGATGACCGAGGGAATTGTGCTTGGACATTTCATTTCAGCAGATGGAATCAAGGTAGATCCTGCAAAAATTGAGGTAATATCGAAAATTCCGACCCCTAAGACTCCGAAAGAGGTACGTAGTTTTTTGGGACACGCAGGATACTACAGGAGGTTTATAGAGAATTTTTCAAAGATTGCATCTCCTCTATTTTCATTACTTATGAAAGATGCGAAATTTGTGTGGACAGAAAAGTGTGAGCAGACCTTTTTAAAGTTGAAGAACTGTGTAAGAATAGCACCTATTTTACGAGGAACAAATTGGGAATTGCCATTTCATATTTCTACAGATGCATCTGACATGGTTGTGGGTGTTGTTTTGGGGCAGCTAGAGGATAAGAAGCCTTATGCCATTTATTACATCAGCAAGAACTTAACTCCAGCAGAACTCAACGACACTGTTACTGAGAAGGAATTCCTAGCAGTAGTGCATGCTATCAACAAATTCTGGCACTACATCACTGGGTACCAAGTATTTGTACACACTGACCATGCTGCAATTCAATTTTAAATGAACAATTCTGTTACTAATGGTAGAGTTACATGATGGTTATTGTTGTTACAAGAATTTGATATTACTATTTTAGATAAACCCGTAAAATATAATGTAGTTGTTGATTTCTTTTCTAGATTAACTATAAGTGATGATTGCGTTGCTACTGAGGATTCTTTTCCAGATGAGTATCTTTTTTCCATATCTCCTCACTCACCATGGTATGCAGATATAGCCAATTACCTTGCTACAGGAAAATTCCCACACCAATTGTCTTCTAAGGAAAGAAGGAGGATTATACAATAGAGTGCTACCTACTCCTGGATAGAAGGAAATCTCTATCACACTGGGCCAGATTTTCAGATTACGTGATGTGTTAGAGAAGATGAGGTATTTGAGATCCTAAAGGCTTTTCATGAGGAACCTTATGGAGGACACTTCGCTAATAAGAGGACAGGACATAAATTACTCTCAACAGGGTACTATTGGCCAACTATATTCCAGGATGCCAAGAAGTTTGTGAAAGTATGTGATAGTTTCCAAAGGATGGGCCAACCTCTGAAATCAGATGAGATGTCGTTACAGCCTCAGATAGTAATAGAACCATTCGAGAAATGGGCCTTAGACTTTGTGGGGCTAATTAATCCTTCATCACAACAAAAATCATACATATTGGTTTTCACCAATTATGTCACAAAATGGGTCGAAGAAAGGGAACTAACTAGAGCAACAAAGCAAGTTGTTTAAGACTTCTTATTTCAAGATATTTTTGTTCGCTTAGGGATACCCAGAGAGATAGTGATAGATGGGGGTCCTCAGTTCACATCTCATTTGATCAATAATTTGTTTTAAAAGTATGGAATCCATCACAGAATCACCACACCATATCATCCATAAGAAAATGGTCATGTAGAAAGCACCAATAAAGTCATTGAGGGAATCTTAACAAAGAGAGTAGCCAGCCACCGAAGAAACTGGGCTGAGAAACTTCCAGAGATACTATGGGCTTACAGGACAACATGGAGGAATACTACAGGCTTCTCACCATATGAATTGGTGTATGGTAAGAATCCCTTATTCCCCATAGAATTTTAAATAAAGACATTAAGAACAACATTCCAGGTCTATCTGGATTTGAGTACAACACAGACTCAAAGATTGAACCATCTCAATGAGTTGGAAGAGAAACAGCTGGCTTCCATTCAACAAACAGAGATCATTCAACAACAAAGCGCTAGATGGCATGATGGGTTTATTAAGAAGAAAAATTTCCAAAAAGGAGATTGGGCTCTTTTGTACGATTCAAGGTTCAAATATTTCAAAGGCAAGCTCTACACGAGATGGCTAGGTCCTTACGAAGTGGATATGGTATTTGAAAATGGGACTGTACAATTGGTCACCATTGAGAGTGCTAAGACATTGTTACTGTTTAATGGGCACTATCTAAGGTTATATCATCAACCCGCTTCGAAGGAAATATTTTTCAACATTGTCGAAGACTCTGATCTTCATATTCGACAACGGCTTCCCAGGAGTTATTGTAAAAAATTCAATAAGTGCGAGCGAGTTGAAAACCACCTTTGTGTGGTATTTTTTTTTATTTATATATATATATATATATATATATATATATATATATATATATATATATATATATATATATATATATATATGTATGTATGTATGTATATGTATATATTTTTAATTTTATTTTTATTTTTTTAAACAGGTGTAACAGCTGCCACAAAGGTGGTTTTCAACTGCTGCACTCATTGGAATTTCAGTTTTTAAGGCTACACAGGAGAATGTTCCCCTGCTGTCGTAATAATGTGGTGTTATTTTTGTTATTTTAGTTATATATATATATATATATATATATAACAAAATAAAAGAAAAACAAAAATAAATCTAACTGTGAAAACCCCTTTCTGAGGCACAGTCACATAGCCAATAGCAGCTGAAAACCACTTTTGTGGTGGCTATTACACCCATATTTTTCTTCCCATAATATCATCTCCCCTTTCTGATCTATTTCATAGGATGATGGTATTAATGTAATTTCCTTTTCTGTACCAATTTCTTCTGATTATTATTTTTTTTAAGAATAAATTAAAAGTTGTCTTGGTAGTTACACATGTAACAGCTGACAACCACAAATACTGTTCTTTATGATTCATTCCATAAACAGAAAAAACCGTGCCGACCAAACAAAATAACACAAGAGCTGCAAGCAGAACACCATAAACTCAAAGTCTTCCTCCACGTCACCTCAGGTATGTCATTAAAAAGGTAAATGATTGTCATTGATGATTCGGTGATTAATTGGAAAAGTAATGATGCTCCTGTGATGGTCATGGGTGGCTATCACCATTAAAGTAGGGGAGGGGATATGACCTGAAATCATTGCAAAAAGGCAGTAATCATAAATATCTATTAAATCCACGTGCACCCAATCAATATGAGAATTGCTAATGATGACCAAATCTGGTTGGAAAAGAGCGTGTGTATGAAATCCCATTACTTTCCATAATGAGCCATTTATGAATATTTGTGTAGGGTACGATTTGGTAAATCCATGAAAGCCATCACCTTCCATCAACCTCCTCGACTGAAACCTTGCATTCTCATTATAAACTCGTTGATTGGGATAAGCAGAGGCATCGAGTAGCAGCTAGGTCAAAGACACAATGATGTTACAACAGGACTGAACAGCAAAGAAGTGAATTCAAAAACTCAATGATATTATAGTGTGGCCAAACATTAAGAAATAAACTTAGAAACAAACAGTAGAGATGGGTGGAACAGTGGTCAGGCATGAGCTGGATTCCATGGATGCCCTACAGAATTGTCTAGAAGCTTACCATATATTCAGATATGCTGGATGGGTTGAATTTTTCCAAAAGCTTGAAGGCTCAGACGAGGCAGTGGTAATTGAAATTGCTCAAAACTTGAACAACAATCAAACCCGAGTAAGGGGCATGCAAGTGGAGGTAAATGAAGAGCTAATTGCCCATGTAACTTCATTACCAATAGAGGGGTGGAGGTGGTTTAACAGAAAAATCAATGACCCCTCCTTGAAATAATATTTCCTAGTAGGGGAAGAAAAACTAAAGAAGAAAGGAAGAGGAATTGACAGATTGTCACTTCCTCATCCTTGGGAAGACGTTTCCCTAGGCTTGATCAAATATATCACTTGTGAGGAAAGATCCAAGATAGTTTTCAACTATCACTTTCCTCTGCATAATCACCTTCGGCACTAGCAAATAATCAATCTTCCATTATATTTGCTAGGGAAAATCAAGCATATGGCTGCAGTAGTGAAAAAAGCAGCACACCCAGAGGCATGCATGACTAATCACAGACTCATTAAGCTAATTGTGCTAGATGCCCTAGGCCAGTAAGGAAAAACTTGGGAAGAATTCAAGAGAAAGAGGCTAAGCACAAGCAGGGGGAAACAGACCACGACTTCAAGAGGAAGTCAGGCAGAGGTGGAGACCCAGACTCAGCCTGCTGGAGTTAGGATTAGGAAGAAGCCTATTGATGAAACAATTGGGGATAGAAGACCAAAACAAAGAGTGAAGGTCAGCATACCTGCAAGACCTTTGCCTACGGCCAAGAAGTAGACAGAAGAAGAATTTTTAGAAGAAGAAAGGCAACCCTCCTCATCAGGTAAGGATGAAACCAATGCCTTGTTTTTAAAAATTGAAAATATAAGAAAGGGAAATGAGGAATTGAAGCAGAAATTATCTGAGGGGAAGGAAATCCCGGTGTCTGTATGCATGAAATTTTTTCAAAACTTAAAAACAATGAGATATAAGGCCCATAGAGAAAATATCAGCCCAATGGAAACAGAAACAGAACAACAGGAGGTTGTTACATAAGAACTTGCTAATGATACTTGTGTTACACAAGAACCAACAGTTAAATCAGAGCCTCCTATAATAATTGATTTAGAAGCCGACCCACAAGAACCTATGGAGGCCACTCCTATTGTAGAAGAAACAACAATGGACACAGAGGCTACTCTAGGTAAAAACAAAGGGGCTGACACGCAAGAACCCACCAAAGAGGCTGCTGTTATAGAAGAACCAACAGCAGAGGTGGAACAACCCCATGTAGCAAAGGCTGGTACACCCATTGTTGATGAAGATACTAAATGCAAGAGAACACCAAGTCCCATCTCAGGATGGAGTTCTAAGAAAATCCTATTAATTTATGAGTTACAAAAGTGGAAACAGGAGGCCATATCCCTTCAGGATGGGAAAATTTCGCTAAAGGAACATCAGAGAGAAATAGATACTTTACATGAAAGATAGATGAAAGCAGAGTTGAAGAAAGGGTGGGAGAATTACAAGAAGAAGGAAGATCTGAAGAAACAAGAAGAACAACTGCTGCTGTTACAGCAGCAGGTTTAGGATCTCACCCTAGACAAGCAAAAACTTCATGATCTTGCCCTCAACTTGCTGGGTTGTAGGTAGCCTTCTCCATCCTATCCTATTTTTCTGTGGGAACGTTACTTCTTGTTTCAATTGAAAGCCATTATGGAGGATAGAACTTATTTATGTTCTTCCACTTGTACGTTTCTAGATGTTTTCTGTGCCTCCAATTTTGATGAGAAAGTCTTGTTGTGTGAGTTATTCTTACACAATATTATTTGTGAACATGTGAGTATGTAGATGGTTGTGACAATATTCTCCTATATGGGAGATCTTCAATTGAGGGATTTTGTGTCCTTCATGAAGAATTAGATTGAATGGAATATGGCCCTTAAATATATGGAGACTAATGAGGAGAATAAAACATTGTGGGTTCGGGAAGAACCAGGAGGGGCTGCCAAGTTAAGACGAGAATTCAGAAGAATGCTGAGTACCCCTAGGATTAAAGAACCAGTTGCCACTTATAGAAGAAGAATTGTGAACTTTTTTATGAATCAGCTCTCAATGGTGAAGAGTCGAGCTTTGAAAGGGTGCTTGAAATGCACGGAAGCTAGTAGTGCTGAGCTATTGAAGGGGGATCCATTCTCATTCCAGAATTTCGTGGTGGTTGTTACACATGTACCAGCTTACACAAATATTGTAAAATCCCTTGGTACTTTGTGGCTGGGACGGAGGTTCAAGTTTCCTTTGATTTGGTTTCCCATTGAGGATTACCATATCAACTATGAATTAAGTAATTATGAGTCAGAATCCTGGGTACGACAGTTGATGGCCAATTAGGGATACAGGTCTGCAGACGAAGACACAACTGGTGCTTATGATCTCACCAACCTGCACCGAAGATATTCCCATGAGAGATGAGTTTGATGAGGACATGCAAGTATTTCAAGTGGGGGGAGATGTTGGGTGCTAGTTTAGTACATTTTTCCTACACTTATCTTCCTTATTTTGCCTCATAACCATAACCAATGGGAGAATATTTACCCCTTTTTCCTACCTTTTTACTCTAACTTGTGTTGTTTCACCTTGCTTTCGTTACTTTGCCAATTCACCAATTATTATGATATATCGTACCTTTTTATTACTAATTGATGGTGAATGTTTGGAGACGATCGATGGTCTTTGTGTTGTCTTTTCAATTGTCATTTATAGCACCAAAGGTCTTGAGCACGAAGTTCAAAGTAGCAGTTAAGAGCGTGATGTTACAACAAAGCAATGCAATTACACCTTGTTGTTACAGACCCGCTGACAAACTTCTTTTACACTTTGTTGTTATAGACTCGTCGGTGAACTGCTGATACATTTGTACCATTGACTGATCTTGTCAATAATTGTTGCTGATATGTCCTCTAGTTGTTACATTACAGCTGTGATTCCATTACAATAGGTGTAGAAGTTGTTTAAGCATTGTATTTTTGGGATAACAGCCTAAGGGTGGTTTCGATTGTAATCTTTTATTTTATAGTCAAAACTTTATTAGGAAGTGGTTATAACTATATGTGTTCTATTTCGATCAGCATGAGAATCATAAGATTCTCATGACTGATCTATTCCTGGATTTTCTGATCTAACCACTATATAAGTTCTCGGTCCTAGAGGTCGAGAGGTTGGTGGAAAACAAAATTATTTTGGCTCTATAATTGTGTTCAGATTAATAAATATTATCTTGTTATTGCTGTTACATGCGTTATTATATTTATTTTCCATTAAAAGTTATTTCTCTACCTGCGCCCTGCTAGGGAGGAAGGGCCCTCCTCTTTAGCAGGGATTGTAGCGATTAAAGTAGTTGTGTGTGTGTTTAATTGTATTTTAGTTTATATATCAATAGAGTGTTGTTGCTGCTGTTCAGCTGAGAATATATCTGCTTCGATTTCAATACTGTATATGCTGTTACACATATGATACTAGAGACAGTAGCTGGGTACTTGTTGTGTGGCGAGCTAGACAAATAAATTGAAGTTTGATTTCAATCTTGTAGATCCTTTTATTTCTGCATGAGTGATTTATTTCCAGCATTTACTTCAACAATGATTTCTTTTCTTTAGAATTGTTTCTGGTTGGTGTATCAGCACAGACATTGCAACTGTCATTGGAATAAATATACGTCCCTAGATTGATAATTAAATGTGTGTTGTTCAGTCATTTAACAGTGATTTATATAGCCCAACAATCTCCACAACTTATTTCTCCTAATTTTATTTATCTAAATATATATTAATCATCAAAATTGAAAAATTGGGAATTTCCTTGTCCAAATTTTTAATTGAGAACATGACAGTCCTCCCTACCAAAAATTTCTTGTCCTCAAGCAATGTATGAACAAGTATCCTCTCTGACTGTTGATCACCACTATAATCCACTAATAATATCAGGGTCCCAAATGTACCATTGAGTCATCCCCAATCTCAACACTATCCCAACATGAAGAAATCCCTCGATACCAATATTCCAAGCCATCTTGGTCAGTGTGAAGCACACCTTGCTCCACTCGTTGTCCAACCAGATACAGGTACTAGAATTCCTCTTCATACTATCAATAAGTAGAGCATCACAATAATAAATAATCCTGATCAACTCATAGTGAAGCTTCCCTACTGAGTATTCAATCTCATTTACATTAGGAGCAGGATCTTGAAGATACAATCCAACCCTTGTGGAGATGAATTATCACCTGCATGATCTCCCTCTGATCTCCTCCTGTTGATCATACTGCCATGTTGGTGAAGTTCCCAATGCCAAAAAAAAATCAATAAAACCCAATGGAATCTCTGAATGATATCCCCATGTAGGTGCCTAATCACCCGTTAGGGTAGCTGAATGGCAAAATCTTGTGATGCCTGAATCCCACACCAATCTCAAAGGGGTGCCACCATGTTGATGTTGTGCCACTCTGACTATGAAAAGCTTCCCATCATGTGTAGATTGTATCCTCCTCTCATGGAACCTGATGGAAAAAAATATGTGAAGGCCAAGCTCATCATTCCCTGGCATCTCCATGATATCAATATCTACCCATCTACTGCCAATCTCAGTCTGTAGTAGTAATAAGGAAAATTGACCTTGCCAAGTGACTAAGGCCTTGGAATTCCCCCATATGTCAAACCAAGAGTGAGTTGGGTCACTCTCTAACTCGATCCCACTCGTCATGAAATAAAGTAACCAATCATCAAACTAAATCCTTAAATCCCATAGCCATACTGGTTGTGGAATATTCCTGACAAATGTTGGCACCAACTTGTGCCACATCTCAGGTCCCTACATGCAATCAATAAACGTACTCCATACATCCCAAATCATTCGGTTGCATGCAATATTTCCATGTGCTTGCCATTGCACACTATGAGATATGTTATCCTGCCTCCTGTAGGTGCTGCCAAAAACATCCTTGAGTCTAAACATATGTTTGTAACATTGGTCCACTAACCATTGTATATGATCATGAGACATCTTATAATGTCTCTCGAAACATGTGATCATAACTAGATCATGGACTAGACTTTTAGCTCAAAATTCAAAGTGCTTGGAAGAGTTTCAAACCTGAACAAGTGGAAAGGTCTCGTCGTTGTGATTCTGGAGCCGTGAACGATTCTCAAAATCGAGCTCGTATGCAAAAGTTATTGAGCTTTGAAATCACTCAGTAAAATCCAAAAATTTTGACCAAGTTTGACTTTGGTAATTTTGGAAAAATTAAAAAAGGTATATTCTTTGGAATATTACAAAGAATATTCCTTTGGAATATTCCATTTGGGCGAATGATTTATGGACAAGTGGCATTCTGTAATTCGTTGATGAACTGAATTTTCATAGTCATAGCCAATTAGAGGCTGCCACGTGGTAGGCTCGGAGGCCGCCATGTGGCCCCAGGCCGAGGTGAAATGGTGGCATGTTAAAAAGTTTTGGTGCTCACGGGAGTCGAACCTCGAACCTCATGCCGAATAGCGCATCATTCTAACCATTGTGCCACAGGGACGGGTCTTGTTAACTATAGGTCGCGAAGTTTATTTAAATTTCAAACTTCATTTGGGTGGAAAATTAAAGGGGCTAGCCCGACTTCATATGTCCCGGCGCCACGACCAGGAGATGAACCTAGAAGTTAAAACTTATCCGCCGCCATCTATGCATGTGACCAGCACAGACTTGGTGGAAAATTAAAGGGGCTAGCCCCTTAGGGCAAGCCCGACCCCATATGTCTCGGCGCCACGACCAGGAGCTGACCCTAGAAGTTAAAACTTATCCGCCGCCATCTATGCATGTGAGCAGCACAAACTTGGTGGAAAATTAAAGGGGCTAGCCCCTTAGGGCTAGTTGACTATATGTCCTAATGATGCAACCAGTGACCCTGGTAGTTAAAACATCGCCGCCATCTATGCATGTGACCACAAGTGCATCATGTTAAATGCCATGTTTGCTAAACGGTTAAAGTAATCAAGTGAACCAAATTAAGGCTTAAAATGGAGATCCACATGTGACCGCCCATACCTCCAACAATAAATGTAACCATTAATATTCCACCAGAGGTTGGCCAAATTTGTCGAGTTTATCTGCAGTTCTCCCACTTTTAGTGGGGTTTTTGAGGGACATTGGGCATTTTTCTTGTAGAAGTCATAACTCTCTCATTATGGAACTAAATTGAGTCAAATTTGAGTCAATTTTGGGTTTCTTTGACCTTATGGACTCAATGAAGTAGGTTTCAAGTCGAACAGAGGTCATATTTAGAGGTTTTAGCTTTGAGGAAGATGAAGGAGCCATCAGGGCCATTAGGGAGAAGGTTGTGTATTGGATTGTATTTCTCTGTTTAAGGTAAATGAACAAGAAATTTTAGCTATTTCATACCTTTTGAATCTATTTATATGGTTTTAAGAGCCTGTAGAGAACATTAGAAAGCCAAAAATCTTCATTTAAGTTATAGAGGCCATTTTTTCCGCTTTTGCCAGTAGCAGTGTAGGGCCTAGCCTGGAGAGCTAGAGGCCATTTGTAGCGAACCAGAGGTCATTCTTGACTGAAAATTTGATTCTGAATCTAGTTATAGAGGTTTCAGAAAGTTTGGAGAACTTCTAGAGGTCAAAAACTTAGCAGAGAGGTTTTCTTTGACCCTAGTGCCAGAGGGTGCCGATAGTGTTTGTAGGCAAAACCGGAGCGGCCAGAGGCCATTTCTGATGAAATAATAGTATATTTAGACTAATTCAGACATTTTGGAACCAATGGAAGTGGTTTCATAACATTTTGAGTACTTCTACAGCTCAAGAAGTTGATGTGAAGTCGTGGGCATCCCTGGGCAAACCATGGAGGAGAGCCATTTTTGGGGATGTTGTGCTTGATGTAAGTAGTTATTCAGTTGGTATTTGAGGTATGATCATTTTTTTATACAGTAGTATTGGTTTCAGTGTTTTAAACATAATTCTGAGGGAGTTTGTGCCATTTAGAAGCTCAAAGAATCTAGTGCACTGATAGCAGGAAAAGTGTTAACAGGAGCCTAAAGTTGTTTACAGATTTTGGACAGCCATTAGAGGGATGTTAAATGGTATTATCAGCCCTTTGAATCATTGTTTAATTCATTTGTGTTAAGTATTAAACTTGTAAAATAACAATTACCTTAATCCCAAAGAGTCGAGTCATGTTGACAAGACTCAAAGGAGACGTAGCCCACGAGATTTCGGGTGAACTTCTATATTATATCGCTGTTGTGTTTACATATTTTATTGTTGAATTATGTTGCTGATATACATGTTAAATTACAGCAAGAAAAAATAAACTTAAGACACATAAATAGTAAAAAAAAAACATACACCACTTTCAAGTCAAAAATTCCGCATAACATCAAGTTCAAGCTAGATCATTTTAATTAAAACTGAGGGGTAGGTTCTTGCAAGACACACAAGTTATCCAGGCCATTTTCAGATTAGGTTGGTATTGGAGCACTTGGTTTTCTTGATTGGCATAACTTAAGCTCTTGATTGTATAGCTTAAAAGGTGTTTAAAGTAGTGTAAAATATTGATCATTTCTATCGCTTGCAAGTCGATCTGTTGTTTGAGTTTTCTTGATTTGGGGATAGCTACTGATTAGCTAAGTCTTGGAGAGGAAAAAAAAGGGAAGAAAGGGCTGAAGGCATCTTCCTTACCCCCAAAGGACCTCAAGGTCACCCTTATAGAGAAAAATCATCAAGAGGTGATTGTATGATTGTTTGTTAAAAAACTCTTGGAGTTTGTTTTGTTGTTGGCTACTTGAATAAGAGTTTGTCTTTACTGCCCATTTGGTTAAAAAAATATTTTTCATTTGTGTTGAAAGCTTTTGAGAACTTTTTTTGAAGTTAATTGTTCATTGACATCATTATGACAACTTCTACAAGTCAAGTTTCCTCCTTCACAAGGTTCTTCGATGAAGATATGAAGCGTGAGTTCATTATATTCAAGGACATGGTGCAGATCTTGTTTGAGGATAAAAGAGAAAACAACTGGGCTTCGTTAGGTATTGTTAGCCATGAAGCGAGAAGAAGGAAGAAATTCTTCAAAGATTGCATGATATGGAGTTGCAGCTCCATCAAGCCCAAGAGGCTTTGACCAAGAACATGCGTGAGGAAGAGGTAATCCATTCTAATTTGTTTTTCAGCTTCCTCTTTAGAAAGATGTGTTGGTTATTTCGAAAAGCATACAAGAGGTGTAGGGTCCAAGTTAATGATTAAAATGGGATACGAAAGCAAGGGATTAGGAAAGCATGCACAAGGCATGGTTGAACCCCTTTTGGTTGAGGAATGACCCAAGAATCTTAGTCTTGGTTATGTGCAATTTAATGGCAAAGACTCCAAAGCCATGAAGGCATGTGAGGCTAATTCAAAGAGAACTTTTTTTTCCAAGTTCTATGATGCAAATATGTCAAATTTGTTTCAAAGATGATTGCCATTTCTTTAAGCCTTTGTTGCAGCAAGAAGATGGTAGACATGTAGCTTATGGCAAGCATGCAATTTTATGCAATTTTCAAGACAAGAATGATGATGTTAGTCTGAAAATGGAAGCTCGGAGCCTCTACTAGTTCATCTCCTCATGAAGGAAAAAAAAGGATGAACATGTGAAGCATCACAAAGAGGTATAAATATTCTCATGATCAATTTGATTGTGTTTTTTGCAAAGCATGATAATTTTACATGCTTAAATGGAAGAAAGAATTGTTGTACATATTGTGGTTGATTTAACCATCATGTTTCGAGATGCTTTGGATGAGGAAGAAAGTATACAAGAAGCGGATGAAGCAAAGACTACCTTCAAAGAAGGTGCATAATATTTGCACTTATTGCCAAAACAAGGGACATGTTGTCTCTCATTGTTGGACTTTGCATCCAACTCGTCAGTCCCAAGCACATGCGGCAAGAGGACAAAAAATGTTAGCGAAGGTGGAACCACGGATTCCATTATTGATGTGGAAATGGAAGTTTCACATGAGGAAGAGTTGCGACAGAAAAAGTCGCCGTGGAAGTGGCTTGGTGAGAAGTGGATGGATTTCTTGACACGAGTAAGACATACTCATTTTGTACATATGCAAATTTCGATTGTATGCATGTATTTTATGTCAGTAATCTCTTCTTTGTTTTGAGCCACCTTGGATCTTTGATCAAGCAGATCATTGCTCGATTCATTCTGCAAATTTCTCGCCAACAATTTCCGAGTGAGTGCAAAAAAGACAGTTGTGGATAGGAGGACAAGTGCATTTAGGAAGGAAGTTTCAATTTCTTTCCATTTATGGTTCAAAGTCACTAGCCGAGCAAGGAAAGTGTTTGGAGGCTAAAGAGAAGAGAGTGTTGAATTCTCGATTCATTGTACGCATTAGTATATCGGTCTTTTGGGGTCCAAAATATTCTCGGTTGGGAGGTGTGATCGAAGCTCGGATCATGGACCGAGTTTTAGCTCAAAATTCAAAGTGCTCGAAAGAGTTTCAAACCTAAATGACCGGAAAGGTCTCATCGTTGCAATTACGGTGCCGTGAACGATTCTCAAAATTGATCTCGTATGCAAAAGTTATTGAGCTTTGAAATCGCTCGATGAAACTCCAAAACTATTGACCGAGGTTTGACTTTGGTAATTTTGGAAAAATTAAAAAAAGGTATATTATTTGGAACAAAAAGTTATTGAGCTTTGAAATCGCCCGAGAAACTCCAAAATTGTTGACCGGGTTTTGACTTTGGTAATTTTGGAAAAAATTAAAAAAAGGTATATTATTTGGAATATTCCAAATAATATTCCTTTGGAATATTCCATTTGGGCGAATGATTTATGGACAAGTGGCATTACATTTATTCGTTGATAAATTGACTTCTCATGGTCATGGCCAATTAGAGGTGCGCCACGTGGTAGGCCCGGAGGCCACCACGTGGCCCCTGTGCCGAGGTGAAATGGTGGCATGTTAAAACTTTTTTAGTGCTCATGGGAGTTTAACTACCGAACCTCATGCCCAAAAATTCATTGTTCTAACCATTGTGCAACGGGGATGGGTCTTGTAAACTATAGGCCGCAAAGTTTATTTAAATTTCAAACTTCATTTGGGTGGAAAATTAAAGGGACTAGCCCCTTAGGGCTAGCTCGGCCCCATATGTCCTAATGATGCAACCACGAGCTGACCCCGGTAGTTAAAACTTATCCGCCGCCATCTATGCATGTGACCCAGGTGCGGGACTTCAAGTTAAATGCTATGGTTTGCTAAACGGGTTTTCGTTAACGGTTAAACCAGACGGTTTAAACGGAGATCCACATGTGACCGCCCATACCTCCAACAATAAATGTAACCGTTAACATCCCGCCAAGTCCGGGAGTAGAATCGCCATTTTTGGGAGGTTGGCCAAATTTTTCGAGTTTATCTACGGTTCTCCCACTTTTTAGTGGGGTTTTTGAGGAACATTGGGCATTTTTTTCTTGTAGAAGTCATAACTCTTTCATTATGGAACCAAATTGAGTGCAATTTGAGTCAATTTTTTGGTTTCTTTGACCTTCCGGACTCAATGGAGTAGGTTTTAGGTCAAACATAGGTCATATTTAGAGTTTTTAGCTTCGAGGAAGATGAAGGAGCCATCGAGGGCCATCGGGGGAGAAGGTTGTGGGTATTGGGATGTATTTCTCTATTTAAGGTAAATAAATAGGAATTTTTTAGCTATTTCATACCTTTTGAATCTGTTTATATGGTTTGAAGAGCCTTTAGAGAACATTAGAAAGCCAAAAAAGCTTCATTTAAGTTATAGAGGCCATTTTTTGTCGATTTTTCCACTAACGGTGTAGGGCCTAGGGTCGGAGAGCTAGAGGCCATTTACGAGTGAATCGGTGGTCATTATTGACTAAAAATTTGATTTTGAATCTAATGACAGATGTTTCACAAAGTTTGGAGAACTTCTAGAGGTCGAAAACTCAGCGAGAGAGGTTTTCTTTGACCACTAGTGCTAAGGGGTGCCGACAGTGTTTGTAGGCGAAACCGAGTGGCCGGAGGCTTTTTTCCGATGAAAAAAATAGCCTATTTCAACTAATTCAGAAATTTTGGAACCAATGGAAGTAGTTTCAAAACATTTTGAGTACTCCTACATCTCGATAAGTTGATGTGAAGTCGTAGGGCAAATCTCGGGGAAAACCATGGAGGAGAGCCATTTTTGGGGATGTTGTGCTTGATGTAAGCGATTTTATCGGTTGGTATTTGATGTCCGATCATTTTTGTATACAATATTAGTGGTTTCAATGATTTAAACATAATTCCGAGGGAGTTTGTGCCATTTAGAATCTCGGAGAAGCTAGTGCACCGACATGAAGGAAAAGTGTTAACAAGAGCCTAAAGTCATGTTTCGTGATTTTGGAAAGCCATTAGAGGGATGTTAAATGGTATTATCAGCCCTTTGAATCATTTTTTAATTCATTTGTGTCAAGTATTAAACTTGTAAAAGAACAATTACCTTAGTCCCAAAGAGTCGAGTCATGTTGACAAGACTCAAAGGAGACGTAACCCACAAGATTTCGGGTGAACTTCTATATTATATTGTTGTTGTGTTTACATATTTTATTGCTGAATTATGTTGCTGATATACATGTTAAATTACAGCAAGAAAAAAATAAACTTAAGACACATAAACAGTAAAAAAAAACATACACCACTTTCAAGTCAAAAATTCCGCATAACATCAAGTTCAAGCTAGATCATTTTAATTAAAACTGAGGGGTAGGTTCTTGCAAGACACACAAGTTATCCAGGCCATTTTCAGATCAACATGTGTCATGCATCTCCCTAAATGTGGGCTCAAGGGTGGAGCATGTGCTACCCCTATAGCAGATCGGACCATCCCCAAGCTTGCACCTGCCAACTCACAACTTGACCATATGCCATGGATGGAAAGCCTCTCTCTTGATGCACCATGTCCTATCCCATTGTCTCAAATGAAATTATTGGGTCATGTTGCTCATGATGAGAGAGAGAATCAAGAGACACTAGCCAAGCCCCTATGTTAGTGTGCAATGTTAAAGAGTGATAAATAGAAATTTGTGGTCAGCCTTTTGATCAAATCGCTCTCCAAATCTAGGTGTGCCAAACCTAATGGTGGGCCTGACGTCCTTGTCAAGGGATCTCTCCGATGGAAACACTCCAACCTGTTGTGCATCATAATGCTCTGTTGTACGTAAATACGCACCCCTGCACTCCTCTGCATAACACTCGAACTACGAGGCACAAATTCGTGCACCATTGGATACTAACGCTAACCAATCTACCAACCTATACCATACGGTATTCCATATGTGTCAATTCATCTATCACTAAAGTATAAAAATACAAGCACCAAAACACATCGCCATGCATCTACATGCTCACCTGTAAACCACTTCTCAACGTTGCATGCTCCTACACGCCACTAGATGCCATGATCTAAATTTGAGACAATGCGTGTCAACCCACACCTTATCAGTATCACCACCTCCACTATGACATCACCATACCCTCTCGATGTATGGACCTTGCCTCAAAAACCTCCATGAGAGATACAAGAGGTGAATCCCCCCTATGTACCGGTGGCGATGCCACCACCCTGTGTTGCTCCATGACAATTGTGCCCCACATAACTAGGGATAACCCTCAACCGCATACAATGCACTATATGGTGGCCTGCCAATGCCACCTCCTCCTACAAACTCCTACTAGAGTATCTTGATCATCATGTGATTCCATGGACAACCAACATGCTCAAACAACTCACGAAGTCTACCTTCTCCCTCGTCAATCCAACCCGTCACTAATGTTGATGGAAATATGAAAGTGTGTTGATGCTAAGACACTAGATCCAGTCACACTTACAATGACCTCACCAGACTACATCCATGTTGGGGTGGGGGAATTCCACCCGGATCCCAACAACCGTCATCCTGCATCTAAAGTATATGGTAGGAAGCCC
This sequence comes from Pinus albicaulis, assembly GCA_034641835.2. Taxonomy (NCBI): domain Eukaryota; kingdom Viridiplantae; phylum Streptophyta; class Pinopsida; order Pinales; family Pinaceae; genus Pinus; species Pinus albicaulis. Next base: position 8,865,273 of record MU968381.1, read on the forward strand.
CTCCCGGATCCCAATGCCAAACAGGGCCTCCCAAGTATCCCCCAATGTCTAGAAGCTCATGCTAAGCTCCACTCCCGATTACCACCATCTCCATAAATCTAGCCCACTCCATTGGGTACAAACACAAAATCTCATTCCATTCAACCTCAAGGGAAGGATCAAATCCATGTGCACCTATACACACAACAACTCCAACATGTGAACGTTGTGTGAAAATTTATGAGTCTACTCAACATAAATTTCTCTGCTAGAAATTTGGTTTACTTCTTCTACTTGTGTTTTTAAATTTGCAAGTTATTTTTTAGAAATATTCGGAAAACAAATGAAGTAAACACACTATAGATCTACACATACATACAAATCAAGAACTGAAGAATTAAGCGCATATGAAAAATGACAAACAATATTTTCCGGACAAATGTCCTTGGAAAAAACCCAATGTGTGAAAAGCGGTACAACAACTCTTTAGGGTTTTATTATTATGTAGAATTCTAAATAAAATCTAGGGTACCGGTAGTGGTTTAACCAACGAGAGAAAATCCCAGCGGATGTACCTCTATCTCCGGAGACAAAAAATATGGTTGATTCGAGCTGAGGATGAAGAACCCCACAGTGCCTATGCGGTCACCGTGTCACCCTTCCATGTGGTTGCATCACCCCTTTCGGATCTCGCTGAATACGAGCCCTTTTCGGTCCATTGAAACCCCTGGTGTTGTCCTTCTCGCTCTGCATCGAGCCCCTCTTGGATTGTGTCACCCCTCTATGACTAAGTTATCCTTTTTGTTGGTTCCACGTGAGCACTGGCTGAGTCTGCATCACCCCTGCCGGGCTTACATTTCCTCTGCATCACCCTTCCTAGAATGTGTTGCCTATGGTATGGATATGCCTCTCTGTCGATGTATTCTCGGCCTTGGATTTGAAATCACTTTGCTCGATCCGCCCTCGTCGCTGCATTGCAAGCTCACTCAAAAAATTTTCAGCAAACCGCGCGCTAGAATTTTGGCTTAGCTCAAGTGCTACCGCTATGTGTGTGTTCTCCAAGCGACCCCCAAGCATTCCTTTAATACTGCTTTCACGTTGAACCATCAATGATCATGATCTAATCTCTAATCAATGGCTAAGATTATAAAAGAATTGATCCTCGTCACTTAGAACATTCTCACCCACATGTTTAAATTAATTCCCCTTAATTATTTAATTTCCCTAAGTTAGATAGGGTCTCCATTAAAATAATTAATTATTGGAATAACTTAAGTTCCAGGTGGATTTTTCTCCAAACTATTTCTAGGTCTTGTATATCTCATGTGTTCTAGCCCCTCCACAAAGTTTCGAGCTAGAGAGCATCCGATGCTACCCAAAAAAATAAACACTTCCTCTTATCGAGGAATGTGCTCTACCAACACTTCAATCCGAGAAGCATTACTCTAATCCATGGAATCGAGTCCCCCTGCGTTGTTGATGCTTGGCCTAGTGCCCCTCATCCTTTGTCTTTCGCTACCTTCTGTCATCGCTTCCCATGACTCTGCCACGATCATCTGTCTCGATCTGTCAAGTAGCTCCCTCTCGGATGATGCATCATGCCGCCCATAGAACTACCACCGCTAACTCGCTGCATCGCAACTCAATTGCTTAGAAAAAAAAGCAACTAAAGGAAATCACCCAAAATCCCGACAAACAGAGTTAGTCCGGTTTCATCTCGATATCGAAACACCCTATGCTACTAATGCATGCTAACCCTCTCGGTGCCTCCGCTCTGCGCCGCTCCAGTATTCAACGTCCTAACTCGCCAATGTGCCTCCACAATCCTTTGCACCAAGCGATTCCATTTATCTTTCTCATGTCATTAAGGGCTCCCATAGCTTGTATGTGATCCAAGAGTTTGGGCACCTCAAGAATATTTCCCCTCATCCGGAGTTTGAGAGAACTACGGATCTATGTCTCCCCACCTCTTCTCTCGAGGTACATAAACACTCATGGTCACATTATCATCATCGACATCATCCCCCTTGGGCTGCCACAACCTTAGAATCTGAATCTTCCTTTCCCTTCTTCTTTTGAGGACAAGTATTGGAGAAATTTTTCTAATTCACCGCATCCGAAGCACCAAAACTTTGAGAGGTCCTTCTTCTTCTTCCCTTGTTGCTGTCTGCTATCCCTTAGATGTGAGAGCCACATCTTCCTCCTCCTCCTTCTTGATCTTGGCTCCTCCACTGTTGTTGCCCATCTTGGACATTCACTGATCTCCTCTTGACAAAGAGTTGCCCACATGTCCTCCCAGAGTTTGGAAGTTATGCTTTGCCAAAAATGCTTTGGACAAAGGTCTCCCAATCATTGGTGATTGCATTCGGGGTAGTCCTCACCATGAGATCCTCATTAGGAGTTGCCCCCATAACAACCAAGCTGATCTCGAATTTCATTCAATCTAATGAGGAAGGGGTCGATTTCCTATCCCTTGTGCATTTGAAATACTCACATTTGATGCTCTAGAAGAATATTTCTCTGGATGGAGGTGCCTTGATACAAATTAGTCGGCGATGTCCACATCTCATTTTCCATGTTCTTTTCAACAATATGTGGGACCACATGATCCTTCACCTCGTCCATAATCAACCCATGCTTGATTTTCCTCATACTTCTTTAATGGACCAACATCGATAGGAACGAGATAAAACCCTCTCGAGCATGATGTTTGATACGATATTTATCAAGTACTTGTTAGGATTACGGCTTTCTAGATGATGAAGTTAGTTGCACCATCTAACCTATCCCGATCCCTCAATCCATGTGAGGCCATATCTTCTCAAAATGTCGAAATGGATGCTCTTCTCCCTTCTTCTATTTTTTCTCTCGATAAGAGACAATATATGGGTTTCTCGGCAATAGGAACCCTTTAGAGAATACAAGTCCTATGACTAGTGATTTCCTTCCCGAAAATCCTCCAAAAATTCCGTTGAATCAACCCTCTCCAACCACTACACTAATTAGATCTCGGACTTCTTGGCTACAAATTATGTTGAGGAACTATTTCCCCTTACTTTGTCAACCCCGCTAGACATTGTCATGCACCTGCAGAAACAATGCCCCACCGGCAACTTTGAAGAACAAAAATTGCACCTCCATCCACGACACTGGCATAACGTCACCCCCCTCTCTAATTGCGTCACCCTCTTGGGCCTCGCATGAGATAGAAAACATCCGCGTCACCCTTCCGGGGCCCTATGTCGCCTCACGTGAGCTAGACAGAGCTTTGCATCACCCTTCGCTGGGTCTACACTATCCCTTTGGTGTTGTGCCGCCTCTTTCCGGATTTGTGTTGTCTCGGCCCGCCTTCCCCTGACGAAAAAAATTTGTCACTTCGACGATGGCTTCAACTCCCCCCGATTTTCAATAACTCGATACGATGTGAAAATTTGTGAATCTACTCAACAAAAAATTTCTACTGTAGAAATCTGGTTTACTTCTCCTACTTGTGTTTCTAAATTTACAAGTTATTTTCAAAAAATATTTAGAAAACAATGAATTAAACACACTATAGATATACACATACATACAAATCAAGTAATGAATAATTAAGCACACATGAAAAAGGACACACAAGAATTTTCGGAAAAATGTCCCCTGGAAAAACCTAATGTGGGAAAACCGGTGCAACAACGCTTAAAGGTTTTATTATTATTCCCGAATTCGAATACAATATATGGTAACGAGTAGTAGTTTATCCAACAAGGAGATAGAAAATATGGTTGATTTAAGTGAGGATGAAGAACCCAACAAGTGTCTATGCAATCACCGTGTCACCCTTCAATGTGGGCTGCATCACCCCTTCTAGGTCTTCCGAATAGGAGCCCTTTCTAGCCCACTAAAACCCCAACGATGTCTTTCCCGGCTCTGCGTCAGCCCCTCTTGGAATGTGTCACCCTTTGTGACCGCATCGGGACTTTATGTTGGCTCTATGTGAGTCCCGGTTGGGTTTGCATCACCCCTCGCTCGGGCCTACGCCGCCTCTATGTCACCCTTCCTTGATCGCACTTCCTCCGGTATGGATCGCGCTCTTTGCCTATGTATTCTTGGCCTAAGATCCGAAACCCCGCTATTGATCCGCCCTCTCGCTGCACTACAAGCTCACTAAAAAATTATCATCAAACCACACCCCGGAATTTCGACTTAGCTCGAGTGTTCTTGCTATGTCTGTGTTCTCCAACTAACCCCAAGCCTTCCTTTAATACTTTTCTCGTTGAAAAATCAAAGACCGTGATCTAATCTCTAATCAATGACTAATATTATAAAATACTTGATCCTCGTCGCTTAGAACATTCTCACCCACATGTTTAAATTAATTCCCCTTAATTATTTAATTTCCCTAAGTTTGACTTAGGGTCTCCATTAAAATAATTAATTATTGGAATAACTTAAGTTCTAGGTCACAATTTCTCGAAATTATTTTTTGGGTCTTGGAGATCTATACTTTCTAGCCCCTCCACAAAGTTTTAGAGCTAGAGCACATCCGATGTTACCCAAAAAATCAACACGTTGTGCCTTGCACAACTCATGTCTACCTCGTCCCACCGACTTGATCAATGCATGCGCAATTTCTAGGTAACTATGCCTCTCTCTGTCCCATCTGTGTAGAGGTAGCCTAACAATGTTGTAAGCCCCATCCATTTAGGCTTGAAGAGAGCTATTGTCTGTCGGGACCTCCCTTGGCTAGCTTGTCTCATGCACTTCTTACTAAAACATCAACCATTACAACGAGAAATATGGAGTTTGTTTCTAACGAGTTCACTAATTTAAGTTTATCGGTCCTCAACTACATGAAAATTTTTTCCTTCTTACAATTTGTAACATGGAACAAAGTATTCTCCTTACAAACCTAGATTACGAGTATTCTCCTTAACAACCTAGATTCCTTCTATAACTATGACACCGGAAATTCACTATTCTAATTTTATAGAAATTTTATTTGGGTGAATCCATTCCCCTTTTGAAAATTCCAGGACCCTTTTAGGCTAAGGTTACAAGGTTAATTTTGGAAACATTATCTTTCACGCATCATTGTTTTGACCGCAAATTAGAAAACCGAGAAGACAAAATTTTTAAAATTCCATTGTTGAGGCAGACTGACAAAACCATCCCATGAAATTAAATTATGGAACTTGATTGATTAAGATTCAAATTGAACTAAAATTTGACATAAATCTACAAAAATTCCAAAACACTATGACAATTCATCCTATGAAATTAAATTACGGAACTTGATTGATTAAGATTCATGTTGAATTGAAATTTGAGATAAATCTACATAAATTCCAAAAACACTAGGACAGTTTAAGGTATCGATTTAGTAGTGAGGTTAAAATTTTACCAAATTATTCAAATTTACATGAACGATCTCGGAAATTCAACTATGAAATGAGCATCCTTATGGTTGTTTTGATCACTTCCTTAAGCATGACGTTGTTGTCTCTCTCTTCAAGAATTTCGCGAGTTGTTTCTTTCAACTCTTCATTTGCCCTCGAGATGGAAAGGAAGACTTTCCTTGGGGATAACCTAGAGGTTTATGCGAATGCTTGTATCGAGATCTGTCGATTAAGCACAGAGTCGTACTCATCCCATATCTTATATTTCCTCGGACCATGAAATATGCAATCTACCTTGTTCATAATTAAAACCACATTTTTGGACATTCGTGATAGGGCGATCTTTGGAAACTTCACTGCAACTTGACAATTATCGCGACAAAATTAAGCACCACTATGCACAAGTCTGCAACCCTGTCATATTTTTTCCCAAACCTTTGATAGGTGAACTCTTTCTCCACCCACTTCGAGTGCCGGGGAAATCAATTATAAATATATCATCACCGAAATGGTGCATGGTAGCGACATGTGTGTGTTTGGTGAATCCCTCTTCTTCAACAATTTTTTCCTAATGTTGAATTTATAAGAGTACTCTTACAAAGCATTTTCGAGCCCTATAAATGCTTTGCAATACTCAAGATTTCTAATAACTCACATGCATATATCATTATAAACATCTTCCGGGCTCAATTTTCAATGTCTCTCACAATGCCCTCTAGTAGCCATTGTCTACTCTTCACAGACTCTGACCTTCACTCCAAACATATTCGTAGATTTTTCCTCTCATAATACCGAGAAATTTTGTGGCTCATTTTGTGATTTAGTGTCACTTAGAAGAAAATAAATAGTTGTGAGTCTCACAATGGCTAGGTAATTCAGTGTTCCAAGTTTATTGTCATAGATGCAATAGAAGTAGGAGCCACTTTCATTAGCGGGACCTCGAAATGCCCAATTCACGAGTATAATAGAACATAGATTTTCCGGACAAGACCGGAGTAAGGTAGAAAATAATACATATGATTTCCTGTTTATCCCTTCGACCGATTCTACAAAACTAAATGCATCCTTTATTTTTTGCAAGAATACCGTTTGGAATCGACGTCTCCAAGTTCTCTATTAGAAGTTCTCTCATACTCGTCAAAATGTGTAACCATTGGATTTAATCCTTAAACTATTTTTTTTCTTTAAAAAAAAATATTATGCATTTAATTTTAAATGATATTAACAAGTAAAGTTAATCTAGTAGTGAACATGATTTATTCTCGTATTTGAATAAAGAATTAAATATGGAAATTTTTTTCCATAAGCGATGATAAAGTATTCCAAGATTCCGAAGTAGTTAGGCAAAAGAAGTTAAATACAACTACCTTTTCCTTTGAGGATAAAAAAGGAAATCCCGAGTGAGGAAAAAGGGGGTTTTGTGAATTTGGATAAAAGCCGAGGAGGCTTGATGGTGAGAGTAAATCCGGAGTTGGTTAGAACCCGAGTGGAAACTCTACATCCCGAAAATGGAAAGGAGACTGGACTGAGTGTTTTGAGGTCTATTCCGAGAAAAATGCTAACTAAGTCCCTACTATGGTACGAGCACGCAGGGGAGTTGAGGACCTAATTGCCTCTCTCGAAGGTTGGGAAGCTATCATCAGTAGATTAAGGTGAGATAAGTAACTTAACAAGGTGTTAAGAAATATTGTGAATCTTAATGTGTTTTTGCAGGGTGTTAAGAAAGAATGTGAATCCGACTATGGTTTCTAGTTACATAAATAGTTATTTCTGTAATTGATGAAATTGAAAAAAAAAGTAGGAAATGTATCAATATGCTTCATCTTAAAAAAGGATTTACATAAAGGTATTTAGCATGAAAAAGAGAATACATGTATATATAAATATGTATTTATATACTAATGTAGCTCTGTTAATACAACTTTATTTGCATACTTCCTTTTTAAATGCATTAATAGGGTAAATCATAATTGTGTTGGTGTAGAAAGTCCAAGAAAGTAAATAGAAAAAAATATGTGAAATTTTAGAATTGTATTGCAGAGAGAGACGTTAATCTATCCCGAGTAGAGACCCCGTACCGAACATTTTGTCTCCTCTCCGGTTCAAACTCTATACTCGGACTAGGGATATAGAGAGTAACCCCGAAGTTATGATGGTCCGGACATCAACCTTACACGATACTATCGAAATAGTATATTTACCAAGAAAGTGAAATATTGATTACGAGCTATGTATTTTAATAAATATTTTCCCCCTCACATTATTTTTATTGACATGTAAATGTATTTTTATTGACATATAAATGTATTTTTTATTGACATATCAATGTATCTACATGAAGGAATAATTTCCGTAGAAATAAAGATATATATGATACATCGAGGCTTCCAAATTAAAGGAATATGTGAGTATATATTACACTAAAAGGAAATAGAAGAGTTGCATGCGAGAAATAAAATTGGGACAACTCAAAGAAGATAAACCCGATATGAAATATAGTCTACGAATATGTAGAAACAAGAAAAATATACTTAGTAGGTATGTCTGAGAAGGCAGAATAACAATCATTGCCAAAGTACTAAGGTTCGAATAAAAAAAGTAAACAAAAATAAAAAATAAAAATGTATATGTGGACTTGAAAAAAATCTCTGTGCCGAAATACCTCTCAGCTGAACCATTAATAGAAAAAATAAAAGGGAATACTCAAGCCAAACCAACATTTCAACTCGGGAATCTGGAAGGAATATCCAGAAATGAACTGAAGATCATTTTCATGCATAGAAAACTTACAAATAACAAATTTCAAATATATTAAGCCATATTTAAGACTCGTAAATATCCTTTACATTGTGTTTGAACAAAAAATATGAACAAAGCCTTATGGCATTCGCAAAAAAAATGTCTATAACAACTTAGGGATTAATTCCTAGAAACTAGAAAGGGGCTTGGATCTAATTTAAAAATGATTCGAGAGACTCAAGATACACTGTACACCAACGAAGTGAGGAAGTCACCCTCTAAGGATAGAATGGCATGAAGAACAATGCCACGCAAGTAAAAAGTCGCGAGGTCACAAGTTACCCGCAAATATAGCATGAGAATATTAGGGTTACGGTTCCAAACCCTGGGTAACAACCAAGAAACATTAACTACCAAACCATGCAAAGTTTTCGATGACTTACCTTAGTAAGGGAATCGGGAAACTCGATGTCGTAACTTGAAACACCAAGGAGAAAATGAGAATAGTCAAAACCCTCATCGCAGTAATCGCTAAACCTATAAATGAAAAAAAGATAACGGTATCGGACTCACACTGTATGACCGTGCGAAGATGCAAGCTTAAATCTCCAAACGATTATGAGGATTAAAACCTTCACCATGAATCTACACTATGATGAACCCCAAGGTCATCAACCAAATGGAGCAAGCTATTAGTGAAGCTCAAATGAATAGCAATACAAGAAGGTAGAAGACGAAAGTTCCCCGTAAGCATTGTTAAAACCCCAATTAATTTAATAGAAAATCTTGTAGAATAAAAAAGAGGAACCATAGTTGTATCTTCTATAATCTAGACGAATAAATACATCTTACAAATATTACCTATAGTAGTGTCGATGACGTGGAAATTTAGTTAAACCAGGGAGAACCTTCGAACCATCTCTGGTGCAGCAATGGTGGTGTTCATTAGGGAATTTTGGAGGTCTAAAATGGGCCTCCTAAGAAAATAATAAAATAATAGCTAAACCAATAAAATAATATTTTTGCACCACAATCCACGTAACTATAGTTAAATTCAATTCAAAATTTGTACCAAAATAAAATTAATAAATAAATTTTATTGATGTGACTATTTATAAGAATGAGCTTTCAAGAAAAGTCATTATCATTTAACAATTGATGCATTTGTCATTTGTACTTAAATAACTTAAAATAAAATATAAATATAAACTTATAAATTCTTAATTATATTATATGCTATTATTTAAAATTTATATTATTTAAATTGTATAATAACATGTAATTAATATACTATATAAATATAATATAATAAATGTATAGGGATATGCATTGTTTCTTTAAAGAAATATGAAATGACAATAATATTATTTTATTCAAAAAAAGTGAAATGAAATTTATTATGAGTACTTTACTTTATGACTTTAAAAATACTTAAGCACTACCATGGTTAACCATGAATTTTTATCCACCATTGAGAATATAATAAGCAAGTACCTTTAATCGAATCAATGCCACCTCAACCAATAGGGATGATGTCACCCCCTAAAATGTGATTGGTTCTCATAAAGTGAATTTTGATTGTACATTTTTCCTTAGGAGGCCCATTTTAGACCTCAAAATTTCCCTAATGGAAGCCATAGAGCGACAAAGCTCGAGGCATAACTTTGCCAAATTTCAAATGAGGAAAACGGTTAGGGTTGAGGGGAGGTTGATTACCCTAACCCCAACTGATTCTTCCTCCACCGTCGATCTCCTCCCAAGAGATCTAACGGTGCTATAGATGGCATGTGTCAACCAATTAATTGCATAGTGGCACGTAAGATAGGGTTAGGGATAACCTTTGTACCTTATCATTTAATCACATAAGTAATTATATACGATGGCCAATGAATGATATTAAACTTGTATTGTTAATCACTAAAAAGCGCAAACGAATTTATGTCTTGCGGTTGACGGATCATATTTGTCGGATCAGACATGCCTCGAATATATCTTGAACAATAGAAAATAATCATATGGTAAGTCTAATAAATAGCACTTTGATTTTATATGTGAACTCCAATGATTTTTGGTATTTTTCGAATATGGATAAGGGTGATCATGTAGTGATATAATTTATTAGATAAGTATGTTGTTTATATAGTTCATTGCCTTAAAAGAAAACTTACTTCATGTTGTTATTTTAATTGGAAGTGAAACAATGAACAATTCTAACCCAAGCTAGTTATAATAGATAGTAAATAGGGATTAAAAAATACATATGTATTTTTTTATGGATGTCACAAGTGGTATCAAAGAAACGTTGATATGTTGGTACCCAACTACGTCACACGAATAACAAATGTTGTGTGTAAAGTATGCACGAAACTAGAAAGGATACAATGAGAAGGGGATCAACACACGATTACCCGTAAATACTTTGGGAACCTCATCCCTAATCCAATCACAGAAATGAACCTAGAAATGTGGGTATAACTAATTGTAGATCAATATCAAAAGACCACAGATTACTTGAAAGACAACAACATTAGACAAGTATAATTTTGAGCACAATGAAAAAAGTTACGAGGGAAGAAATGGTCCAGGGTGAAAAGCGACAATGAAACACTGATGCAAGAGAAAGAGAGGATTCTCAAAAAGCCTCTCCGATAGGGAAAAAATTAAGGGATAGTTCCGCCAAGCCCTCGAAAGAGACACCAGGAAGAAAGAAAACATCGACTACATTTAATGACAAAGCCGAAAGGAAGTCATACAAGGCGGAGCAATAAAAAAACAAAAATTATAATGAAGAAGAATCCGAAAATGTGTTAGATCAACAAGAGATGAAAAAAACGAAAGTGGAGGCTGCGGGTGAGTTCGAGAAAATCAAACCTCCTACTTTCGATGGAGAGGCGAAAGAGGTGGTCGAAGCATGGCTAATTAACATGAACTAGTATTTTCAAGTGTATGAATATAAAAACAACGTCAAAGCTCACTTGGCTATCTATCAACCGAGGGAGAAAGCTACCTTATGGGATGAGTTCCAACAATACTTCAAGGATAAGTACCTAACGAAGAGCGTTTCTATGATGAACAATCTTGAGAATTCCATAGATTGGGACAATTGACAATGGATGAATTCATAACTAAGTTCACATCATTATTAAGATATGTACCTTACTTGAGAGATGAGAAGGCTAAAGTTCAACGATTTTTGAGTAGTCTACCTACCCACATGAAGGAAAGAATTGAATTCATAAACCCGAAGACTATGGACGAAGTAATTCAAAAAAGCACGAATGTGCTATCGAGCAATCCAAGGAAAAAAGGTGAAACAGAGGAGAAATTGGTCGCCAAAATAAAGGAAAAAAAATTATTCAAATTTAAAAAATACCAAGTCTATTAATTTTTAAAAAATTTTGCAAGAAATTTAGCAAGTAGACGGGTATGGGAGAAATCGACGAGAAAACAAAATGACCAACAAAGGAGCAACCCACGTAAGCCTCCAGACAAACCGGAGCATGGACAGGCTCGAAACCCCTCTACAATGTTGGGCATGTGGTGAGGCACATTGTTACAAGAATTTTCCTCATCGTGGGAGAAGTGAAATAACAGACCAACCTACAGAGAGGCTTCTACGGTGGAGGATGTGGCTCAAATTATGCCAATAATTAATGAAACTCTTGAAGACCAACAAGTAAACTACCAGCTGAGCACAGCAAGGATTTTTGGACACCACATATCTCCACAATGGTATGATATTGTCCACTTTGAGCCTAAGCCCTCATGGCTTTAGCAGGGGATTTACCCCAAAAGGCCTCATACCAATGGAGATATTTTTCCATCCTTATATACCCATGATCCTCCCCACTTCTAGTCAATGTGGGACTTTGGTCGTATACCCAACAATCCTCCCTCGAACAAAGGACCATCGAGCCTCCCTCGAAACAATTATCCATCCGTCCACTCTCTACCAACCGAGATTCTACTGCTCCAATGCGTTGGAAGCAGCACGCCTTACGTGGAGCACCACCTCGCCTCGAGAGCTTTCTCTATCCCCAGGTCAACTCCTCTTCACCATGTTGGGACTAGGACATGTCCATGAAGAATCCCAGAGCATACCACCCGATCAACCGAGCTCATCCATGGATCCCATTGTGATATTACGGGGCCCACCACCTTCGTTCGGCATTCGAGGATTCATCCACTTCGCTAACTTCGGGGCATGGCTCCGATACCACTTGTAAGGATTCCGGACACCACATATCTCCACAATGGTATGATGTTGTCCACTTTGGGCCTAAGCCCTCATGGCTTTGCTTATGGGATTTACCCCCAAAAGGCCTCATACCAATGGAGATATTTGTCCATCCTTATATACCCATGATCCTCCCCACTTCTAGTCAATGTGGGACTTTGGTCATATACCCAACACGACCATGATAGAAATTGAAGGTAAGCTATTTTCCCGAAATTGTTTCTATTTTTGGTTGACCACAGGTGCCATTTTAAGCTATGTAAACCCCCTGCATAGTAGAAAAGTGTAACTTACAAAGCCAAAAAATTTAAGAATCCCTGGTTGGTACAGCACTCGCCACCGGGTCAAAGAGAAGGGCTAGTGCTAAAGGTTCGAACTATTCTTTGGAAATCGGAAATCAACGATTAAAGGTAGAATTAAATATTTTACCTTTGGGTTCCCTATGACAAACTACTCGGGTATGGACGTGGCTAGAAGGACAGCGGTCTCTAGTAGGCTATAAAGATAAGATCATTTACTTCGAGCTAAATATGGGACACACCGGGTTGTAAGGTATCAATAAACCTCTGCGATTACGTCCTATCAAAGCATCGCGAGTTGGGTTAATGTATTAGAAAGGATGCTATATTTATGCCATCCAAGTAGGATTCACTAATTCTAAGGATAAGACTCCTATGATGGAAAATATACCACGGTGGTCTCAGGACTTTATGGATGTATTTCGAAATCATAATAGGACTACCTCAAAGAGAGATATCGATTTCACTATCGAATTAATGCCCGATACCACACCGGTGTCACAAGCACCATATCGGATGAGTGTGCACAGGGAGTTAATAGAATTAAAAATGCAATTAAAAGAATTGTTGGATAAGGGATATATTTGACCAAGTGTATCCCCTTGGGGAGCACAAATCGATGTTTTTCATGAAGAAAAAGGATGGAACCATGCAAATGTGCATGGATTACGAGATAGTTCAATAAAGTAATAGTTAAGAATAAATACCCACTACAATGTATAGATGATCTTTTCAATCAAGTGAAGGGTGTGACTTTGTATTTTCAAAGATATATTTGAGGTATGGTTACCACTATATTCGAATTAAAGATGAATAAATTCACAAAACAACCTTTCGAACTTGATATAGGCACTATGAGTTTGTGGTTTTTCCTTTTGGATTAAACAATGCACCAACAACGTTCATGAGCTCGATGCATCACATATTTCATCCCTTTCTAGACAAGTTCGTCATCGATATTTATTGATGACATATTAATTTATTCAAGAACCATGGAAGAGCATAAGGAACATTTACGACGAGTGCTAGAAATGTTGAGGAAAAAATCATTTGTATGCCAAGTTCAACAAATGTGATTTCTTCAAAAAGAAAATACAATATTTAGGCCATGTCATTTCCACTAAAGGCATAACGAACGAGATCTCCAAAAAAATAAAGACTATCATGGAATGGAGAGTGCCCAAAAAATGTAGCGAGATATATGTTCTTTTATGGATTGGTTGAGATATTATGGGCGCTTCATCGAAGGATTCTCAAAAATTTCCTTTCCTATTACGACTTTGCAGTGAAATGGGAGGATGTTTAAATGGACTAGCGAATGTCAAACTAGTTTTGAGCTGCATTAAAGAAGTTTAGACTCTACCCTGTTTTGAGAGTTGTAGACCCAAACAAGGAATTTGAGGTATGCGATGATGCGTGCAAGGAAGGAGTAGGAGCAATATTATATCAAGAGGGAAGGGGCATTGCATAAGAATCAAGAAAACTAAAAGATAATGAACATCGTTATTCAGCTTACAATCTAGAGTTGACGGTAGTTCATGCAATCAAGGTATGTAGACACTACTTATTGGGAAAAAGGTTTGTGCTGAAAATAGATCTCTGACGACACAATGGCTACTTTAAACAAAGGCTGATTTGAATGCTGGCACAAGAAAGGTGGAATGAATTCCTAAGTGAATTTGATTTTGATATTCAACATGTTAAGGAAAAGAAAATTGTATTGCGAGATGTTTTGAGAAGAAAAGCGCATTTAGCGTGTATGAACTCTACTTTAATCGAAAGTAGAATTCAAATTTCGAGGATCAAATAAAGAAGAAGCGAAGGATCCTAAATACTAATTTTTATGGCAACAAGAAAATGAAGTAGAAAAAAACAGGAAAAGCTGTCAGAGTATAGAGATTAACAAAGATAAAATTTTAACTTTTAAATGAAAGATATACATCCCGAATCGAGACATGAGTTTGAAAGAGTTGATCTTGGATGCATATCATCGCGGTGTGCAATGCGGACACCCGAGGTTGCTAGAAAATGATGACAACAATCGGGGAAATTTTATTTTTTGGCCTAGTATTTGGAAAAATATTCTGCGAGTACTTAACCGAGTGTGTGGAATGCAAATAGGTTAAGGTGGAACATCAACATCCAACATGATTTTTTAGCGGCCACTTTGTACGAATGGAAATGGGAGGTTATATCATTGGATTTTATTCTTTGCGTTTTCTGAGGTCAAAGAGACATAACGATTCTATAATGGTAGTTGTAGATAGTGGTGATCAAGGAAAGCTCACTTTATTCCAATTCGGTCCAATTACAAAATAGTGAAAAATGCGAGATATTTTCATGAGGGGAAATATTTAGGTTGCATGGTATTCCTAAAACATTCATCTCGGATCGAGATGTAAAGTTCACTTTAGCCTTTTGGAAGGAACTTTTTGTTGGATTGGGCACACTGAGATCAGCTTTAGCACCGCATATCATCCAAAAAACGGATGGACAAACATAGTGAGTGAATCAAATCCTAGAAGACATGTTGCGCATGTATGCAATGAAACAACCCACAAAGTGGGAAGATTATCTACATCTAGTGTAATTCGCATATAATAATGGATATCAAGAGTCTCTAAAAATGAGTCCCTTTGAAGCCTTATATGGGAGACAATGTCGAACTCCCATTAACTAGAGCAGTCCGGAAGACAAAATTAATGCTGGCGGAGATGTTGGCGGAAATGGAACAAGAAGTAAAGAATATTCGACGGAAATTTAAAAGACACCCAAGATCGACGGAAAGTTTATGCGGACAAAAGAGAACCTATCGTGAGTTTGAAGTGGGTGATCATGTGTATATAAGAATCGGAGCCCAAGAAAAGCACCTTAAGGTGGACTTTGTGTGCCAAATTGGCTCCTAGGTTACACGTGGACCTTTCCAAAATTTTGAAAAGAGTAGGACGTGTGGCTTATCGATTGGCATTACCCGGTCACATGCGGTGCACAATGTGTTTCATGTATCAATGCGAAATGATATGTGCATAATCCTAGGCATGTAATAAATTGGTAAAAAATTCATGTAGGGAATAAGATTGAGTATCAAATCTCCAAAAGATATGAATTTTAAGTTAATTAACTTAAGCCTTTTCTCATTGCAGAGTCAAACTAGACGGAGAATTTGCGGTAGAAAACCTCAAGTATTCTCGATCGAGAGAGAAATCACGCTCCCGAGAGGTGAGCCATCACCCAAGTTAATGTGTAATGAAAACACTTTGGCCCAAAGGAGGCTACATGTGAAGACAAAGGATTTGTACATGAGGCATACCCCGAGAACTATTTGACGATATGGAATAAAACATCGAGGACGATGTTTACTTTCATAGGGGGAGATATAACAATTGGATTTAATCCTTAAACTATTTCTTTTTTCTTAAAAAAAATATTATGCATTTAATTTTAAATGAGATTACAAGTAAAGTTAACCTAGTAATGAACATGATTTATTCTTGTCTTTGAATAAAGAATTAATTATGGAATGTTTTCCATAAAAATTGATGATAAAGTATTCCAAGATTCCGGGAGTAGTTAGGAAAAAAATAGTTAAAGACGAGTTACCTTTTCCTGCGAGGATAGAAAGGAAATCCTAGTGAGGAAAAGAGGTTACGCAGAATTTGCGAGAAAAGCGAAGGCTTGATGGTGAGAGTAAATCTAGAGCTAGTTGGAACCAATGGAAACTCGAAAAACTCGAAACTAGAAAGGGAGACTAGGCTTGAGAGTATTGAGTTCTATTCCGAAACATTTCTAACTAAGTCCTACTTTGGTGTGGAGCACGGAGGGAGTTGAGGACGTAATTGCCTCTCTCAAGGTTGCGAGGCTATCATCAGCAGTTAAAAGTGAGATAAGTAACTTAACAAGGTGTTAAGAAAGATTGTGGATCTTCTTTTGTGTTTTTGTAGGTGTTAAGAAAGAATGTGAATTCGATTGTGGTTTCTAGTTACATAAATAGTTATTTACGTAGCGGTGAAAGTGAAAAAAAAGTAGGAAATGTATCAATATGCTTCATCTTAAAAGGATTTACATAAAGGAATTTAGCGGGGGAAAAAGAGAATACATGTATATATAAATAAGTATTTATATACTAATGCAACATGTTAAGACAAATTTATTTATGTATTTCCTTTTAAATGTATTAATAGGGTAAATCATAACTCTATTGGTGTAGAAATTCCAAGAAAGTAAATAGAACAAATATATGTGAAATTTCAAAATTGTATTGTAGAGGAGATTGTTAGATCATTCCGCAGTAGAGACCCTAGAGTCAGACAATTTGTCTCCTCTTTGGTTCAAACTCTATACTCGGACTAGGGATACGAGTAACCTAGAATTATGATGGTTTGGGCATCAACCTTACGGAAGTAAATTGAAATAGTGTATTTACAGAAAGTTAAATATTAATTACAACTATGTATTTTAAATAAACATTCGACGGTATTGTTATTGACATATCGTTGTATCTACATGAAGGAATAATTATGTAGAAATAAAGATATATACGATACATTCGAGGGCTTCCGGTTAAAGGAATACGTGAGTTGATCTTACACTAAAGGAAATAGAAGAAGTGCATACGGTAAATAAAGCGGGACAACTTAGGAAAGATAAAGCGATATGAATTATAGTCTGCGAATATGTAGAAACAAGAAAAGATGCTGGCGTGGGTATGTTGAGAAGCGGGAATAACAATCATTTCCAAAGTACTTAAGATTAAACGAATAAAAAGAAGTAAATAGAAATTACAATAAAAATGTATGTGCGGGCTTGACAAAATCTTTGTGCTTGAGAGAGACACTCTCGGCTGAACCATTAATAGAAAAATAAGAGGGCTACTCAAGCCGAACCAGCATTTCAACTCGGAAGCTGGAGGAATCTCCGGAATGTCACAGAAGATCATTTGCATGCATATAAAACTTACGAATAACAAAAAGCTCAAATATATTAAGCCATATTTAAAATCTGTAAATATCCTTTACATCATGTTTGAGAACAAAAATATGAATAGAGCCTTATGGTTTTCGAGAAAGAGGTATATAATAACTTAGGGATTAATTCCGGGAAACCGAAGGGGCTTTCATCTGATTTCGCTACGATTCGAGATGCAGTGGTACTTATACACCAACAAAGTGAGGAAGTCACCCTCGGGGACGGAATGGCGGGAAGAACTGGCCGCCACACAAGTAAAAGGTGTGACGTCACAAGTTACTGCATAGACGACAATAGAATATTAGGGTTTCTGGGTTCCAAACCACTGAGTAACAACCAAAGAAAATGTTAACTGCAGACCATGCGAAAGGTTTTTGAGGATTTACCTTGGTAAGGGAAACGGGAAACTCGAGTGTCATAACACAAGAACAACGAGGAGAAAACGAGGAATAGTCAAAAGCCCTCATTAGAGCGCTATGCACTTTAGACTCAACGTAAATGATAAAAAATAAGAAGTAGCGGGACTCACATATGTGGTTGTGTCGAGGAGATGTAATCTTGAATCTCTAGCTATGGGAGGATTAAAAACTTCGCCATGAAGCTGCAACTTGCGATGGACCCCAAGCTCAGGTAACCGGACGGAAGAAAGCCATTAGTGAAGCTCAAATGGACAACAATACAGAAGGTAGAAGTGAGTTCGATGCGCTGCTTGTTGAAGACGATTAATTTAATAGAAAAGCTTTCGAGAATAAAAATAGGAACCATGGTTGTATGTATAATATTCGGTGAGAGAAATACATCTTACAAATGTTACTTGCAGCGAGTGCCGATGGCGTGGAGGCGTGGACGGTTAGTTAAACCACGGAGAACCTTGGAACCCGGCTGCAGGTGCAGAGCGATGGCGGTGTTGAAGCCACAAAGTGGCGAGCTCAAAGGCATTTTTTGCCAAAGTGAAAATGAGGGGAAAATGATTATGGTTGAGGGAGGTCTGATACACCTAACCCCAAAATGATTCTTCCTCCATAGCCGTGCGAGTACGGCCCAATAGATCTAGCGGTGCTAGAGATGGCATGTGTTAGCAATTCATTGCATGGTGGCACTGGGAAAGATCGGGTTAGAGATAACCCTTTGTACCTTAACATTTAATCACATAAATAATTATAAACGATGGCAAATGAATGATATTAAACTTAGATTGTTAATCATTAAGAAAGTGCGAGGAATTTGCATGGCTTATGGTTGACGGATCATAATTGTTTAGATCAAACGTGCCTCGAATCTATCTTGAACAATAGAAAATAATCGTATGGTAAGTCTAATAAATAGCACTTTGATTATATATGTGAACTCAATGCTTTTGGTATTTTTGTGAATATGGACAAGAGCTATCACGTAGCAATATAATTAATTAGATAAATATGTTGTTTATAAAGTTCATTGCTTTTAAAAAAACCTTACTTCATGGTGTTATTTTAATTGGAAGTGTACCATGAACAATATCTAACCCTAAACTAGTTAGAATAGATAGTAAATGAGGATAAAAAATTTAATTTAATGTTTGTTATGGATGTCACAAAATGTTTCCTCTTGGTTTCCACACAAATACCGAATGACCGATGCTCAAAAGCAGTGTCAAGAGCTTTATCCGCCTCCCTTGTACTCTTTGTATGCTTATAAAGAGCTATAAGCATTGACAAATCCAGTGTTTTGTGACAATACTTCTGTAAGTGGATAATCATTTATAAAAAATAATTAATATTTTAATATTTTTCACAAGATTATTTAAATTAACTTAATAAGTATTCAAAACGTTAAACTTTTTAAATTATATTATACAAATTACTTTAAAAAATATTACAAACAACATTAATTTAAATTTATAAATATAACACAATATATTTATAATTTAAATACATATTATATAAACAATTAATTAATTAATTTTTATTATATTTTAAAATAATAATTTTTCCATTTGATCTTAAACATAAAGTAAAAGTAAACTTTCTATAAAAAGTAAATCTTCAATTTTAAAATATTAAGTTGCAATCTCAAGTTACAAAGAATAAAGATAAAAAGTATAATGAAATTTGAATTTAGAGAATAAAGGTAAAATCAATAGAAAAAAATAAAATATAAATGATATAAAGTAAAAAGAAAGAAGTTCGGGAACACATTTAAAGAAAAAGATAAAGTTAATAGCAAAAAATAAAAATATAAATGATATAAAGTCAAGAAAAAAAAGAAAAAAGTGGAGGAATAAATTACAGAAAAAGACGGTGAAAGTCAATAGTAAAAAATAAAAATGAATTTAATAGCATAAAAATAAAATAAAAAGACAGAAAGAACTTCAACCAAAAGAAAAATATAAATTTATTTTAATTTATTAGGAAATAAAAGAATAAGTATCATGAAATTTAAAAATATTATGAATAAGTCCACCGGGTCTTGGATAGACGGTGATAAGGGTGTTCTATGCTAAGGCACTCTTTGATGTGAAGTTATTGGTTCAATTCCCCGCCCCCATCGGGGTGATCTATTGGACATGACGAAGATGTAGTCTTGCCAGAGCTTATAAAAAATATATATATCATGTATAAATTATGAAAAGAAAAAATATGAATAATTCATAGAATATATTTATGTATATTATGAAAATAATAATATTAATATAAAGTAAAAGTTGTTTCTCTTTAGAGAAAGGAGAATTGATCATTTCATTGTAATGAAAGACTTAGTGGCTAGTTATTCATAAACCCATACAGCAAGAAACAGGGTCAAAAAGATTTGGGCCCTAACTCGCTTTAATAAGCACCCTAAGCCTCGAGTTAATAAGCCACTAAGAAGAAGAAACAGAGATGAAGACTCACATAGGGTTTATTCATAAATCCCATAAAGCAAAAGCTATGGTCCAAAAATATTTGGCCCCCTTAGATGAGCGAATATGGAATCAAATCTAAAAGTTTGAATCTATATCCTTCTACCATGTTAAAAGATAAAATAATAATATTTCGGATGAACAAGCCAATATAGGGGTAGATGCACTTGATCATGGAATCAAATCTAAAAGTTTGAATCTATATCCTTCTACCATGTTAAAACATAAAATAATAATATTTGCGAAATGAACAAGCCAATATAGCGGTAGGCCTTGATCAAGGTTCTCGAGGTGCATTATCATTCCAATACATTCCATGATGATTGAGAGGATAAATAGCTTTGATGGTTGGGAAGATATCCCTTATGACAAGAAGGTAGGAGCAAGCTTCGAGGTATTCCTCACTTTTAAATATCATTCATTAAGAATCGTTAAGGAAGGTGAGCGTTCAACGATTCATGGCTTTGGAGACAGAGACATATTGTCTCTCCGGGTGGTTAATTACCGGAGCTATCGTCATGAGCAAGGACAAAATGATATCATGACCCCCATACTCAGTGCATTGGGATATAACTCTCCTCAAGTTTGTATCTCATCCATCTACTTGAGGAGTAAATGTGATTAAACCAAAGCATCAAGTGAGAGATATGTTTCATATAAATGGTAATTACGATCAATTTTTGGAGTTTGGAAACATTCAATACTCTCTTGTGGCGAGTTGCGAATGGAGTGGGGTTGGAGTTGCATAAAATATTTGTCAAATTTCATTTGTAAAGGTCCATGATGTTGTTGAATGTTGAGGGTGGTGAAAGTTTTGGAACGAGGAAGAGCTCACTATGGAGGAGCACATTGGAAAGTTGGATAGGGTCGGGGAGAAAATGTTTCTAGGAGGCATTCACCCATTTCTTGCTAGTGTCAAAGGGAAATGGAAGCGATGCACAAGGATATTGAGCGGATTCACCTTACGGTGGAATTATTTTCCACCAAAGTTGATAATTCGACTATCGAAGGTTGATGGA